>PVJL010021371.1:0-10699 GCA_004026885.1 Lyroderma lyra
GAAGCTAAATATAAGGGGATGGAAAGAGGGGTCACATTAGGTGGTGAACTTATTATGCATCAAGTTGACAATGCACTGTGGAATTGTATGCCTGAAACCTATGTAATCCCTGCTAACAGATGTCACCCCAATAAGTCTAACAATAAAAATGAATTAAAAAAAAAAAAAAAGAAAGAAAAGTTTTCAGTCATTATTTCTTCTAATAAATTCCCAGTATCCTGTGTTCTTTCTTCTTCTGGTAATCCTCTGATGCAAATTTTATTACACTTAATGTTGTCCCCAAGGAATCTCAAATTTCCACTTTTTAAAATTCATTTTTCTGTTTGTTGTTTTGATTGTATGTTTTCACTGGCTTTTCTTGCAAATCATTGTTTTTCTGCTTTTACTTCATCTAGTCTAGTGACTTCTTTTATTACATTCTTCATTTCAGTTAATGTAATCTTTATCTCTACGTGGTCCTTTATAATGGTTTGTATGTCTTCCTTTATGCTTGCTATCTCTCTGTTGAAATTATAATTAAGTTCCTTGAGCACGTTTATAATCATTATTTTGAGCTCTGTTTCTGAAGGTTTGTTTGTCTCCATGTCTTTTACTTTGATTGTCTGTTGTTGAGATTTATTTTGAGTTCCCTTTCTCTGGTTTCTCATTCTGGAAACCTCTGTGTTTGTATTCTACTCCTTAACCTGGCACTCACTGCTAGTTTACTTGGTGTTCCCTGCTGAAACTGGGTGGGCAGAGGTCTGTGGGGAAGAGACGTTTGCACCTTGGTTTTCTTCCTGGGGCTGCGGGGCTGCCCAGGTAATATGGGAGTAATCACACCTTTGTGCTCTCAGTTTGCTCTGAGGACTCTGCCTTGAGCCTTAGGATCAGTCCTGTAATGCTGGTTGCAGACTGTGCTGGTTGTGGGCCAAGAAACACAAGCGCATCCTGATCCTTTTTTCTTCTTCCCAGGTAGAGGGAGGTCATGCTACAGCTCCTCACCACCCCACTCACTCTCCCTCCTCTTGGAATTGGAGTGAAGTCAGGCTGTTCTGTCTCGAGGACCTGGTGTGTACCTCCTGGTCGCCAAAGAGAGGTCTAGTTGTGATGTCTCACAGCTTGCACTTCTGGGCCTCCTTTTCTCTGTCCTATGGGCTGAGTGTGGTCCAGAATGTTCACCCACTGCCTTCTTCCTCTTTTCTCCCACAGTGGTAGAGTTCCAGGTTGGGACCCATGCGGCCTGTGTCTCTGTACTTCCCCCTTCATTTTCCTCCTTTGTTTGCTCCTCTGCCCACCTGCAGGTACTTTAATGTGACAAGTGTGTTTCTTAGCTGTGATTGTGCATTGCATAGGGAGTCCTTAGCTGATTTATAGGTATTTTATTTGTTGTAATTTCCAGGGGAGTTTTTCAGAGGTTCCTCTCATGCCACCATTTTGTTACTCCTCCCTGGAAGGGTATAGATTCCTAAGCAAAGAAAATGAGTTGATTAAAAAAAATAGTCTTTAAGGAAAATGAATTTTGTGGCAGTGTATAGGATGGGTAGGAATGGGGAAAAACTGTAGGTAATGAGTCCCTTTAGGAAACTGGTAGCGTTCTCTTCCCTGCCTCACTCCTGCCTACTTTGGGCCAACCCAACTATCCATCATGTTCATATCTACACTTGACCAGTCAAGTACTGATGGACGCAGTCATACAAGAGAATGGATCATTATAGTATTTCTATAAATTCATTGTCACCAACCTCAAATAAACTTTTCACACTTCCCAACCATTCCACTACTTTTCTGTGGTCAATTTATGCTGCTACTGTCTGAACTATTTAAAACCTTACCCATTCTCAAATTCTACCCCCAAATATTTATCAACTATTATAGTCATGTCTCTTATGTAATAGAAAGAAATAATTGAAGTCCATAGATAGAAACTTGTGCTACTGTCCTCAGAAAACTTACACCAGCAGCCACCCCTCCTTTCCCTAAGGAGCCTTTCCCTCCTACTTTAAAACATATTTCCATCTCCTGCAAATTTAAAATAACTGCACATTCCTCAGCAGGTACTGCTCTATCTCTATTTTTCCCATCACACCCAAACTTCTTTAAAGAAAGTTTATCTGTAGTAGCTATCTATATGCTTCCCTGCCCCATTCTTTAATTCACACTAATCTGGCTTCTCTCATCATCATTCAACTGAACAGTATTCACTAAGGCCACCAATGGCTTTTATATAGACAAATACAATGGATAATTTTTTATTCCTCATTTTACTTGACCTCTCAACAACTTTTGACAATGTTGGCCACACCCTCCTTCTTTCAATATTCTTTTTGTTGATTTCCATGACATAATGCACTGTTGGGTTTTCTCTTACTTCTCTGGCCACTCCTCTATCTCCTTTGCAGACTCATCTTATTTTACCTGACTATTAAATATGAGACTTCCTCAAGGTTTGGTCCCAATACCACTTCTCTTCTCACTCTATAGTTTCTCTGTGTCTAAAAATTCCAATTTATACCTTTACAAAGATGAAGCTTAAAGTTATATCTCTAGACCAGATCTCTATTCTGAGCTTTATATTTACATAATCAGCTGCTTACTTGACATCATCGCTTAGATATCTCATTAATACCTCAAACTCAATGTACCCCAAATGAACTTCCTATTATCTCTCCAAACTGGGTCCTTTTTTAGTATTCCCTCAGTGAATGGCACTATATGTTTACATTCAGGTATATAAGCCAAAATCTTCTCCCTTTGTTTCCTTCATTTTCTCTTTCGCAGCCCATAGACAACTCATTATCCTGTCCTATGCATCTTAATCTCCTAAATATCTCTTGACTTCTTCTGTTTCTCTACATCTCTATTACCCTGACTGAGCCAACATGAATTTCTCATCTGGACTACTGTAGTAACCTCCCAACTGGACTCTTCCCCTTCTACTCTTGGGACCCCACAAATTTTTTCCATAATGCAATCAGAATAATCTTTTTGAAATGCAAATTTGACTCTCTCTCTCTCTCTCTCTCTCTCTCTCTCTCTCTCCCTTTCCCAGCTCTTTTTAGTGGCCTCCCATTATTCATAGGATTATTTAAAAATCAATTTTCTTAATAGAGCCTATAAAGCTATGCAGGCTTTGGTTTCTACTTACATCTCCAGCCTTAATTTGTGTAAAGTTTCCCCCTTGTTTTCTGCGCTTCAGTCCTTTAGCACTTGGCATTCTCTTTCCCACCACAAGGTCATTCACTGCATGTGTTGTTACCTCTACTTAGAATATTCTCCACATCGTTCTTCATCTCTTTAACTTTTACACATCTTTCAGAACTCAGCTCATATATTACTTCTTCACAGAAACTTATCTTCCTTGGTCTCCATAATTAGGTCAACCAATCTATTCTAGGCACTTGTGACAACTTATACTTCTTTTTATAGTACTTGTCACAGCTGCAGTTTTATATTTGTGTATGCTTATTAATGTCTGCCTTCCTCACTGCAATGTATGAGTAGGGATCTCATCTTTCTTTGTTCACCATTGTATACCCAGTGCTTAGCACAGGGCCTGGTACATGATAGATGCCCAATAAATATTTGTAGGCTAACTGAATAAGTGGAAATGATGAGAACTTGGAATGAGATAAATGAAAGCCTATGGATATTGGAAAGGAAGAATTGATAGGTTATGATAACAAAGAGATTTAAGAGATGAAGAAGACAAAGAACTCTCAGAGAACTCAAAGTTTGCTTTTAGGCAATGTGGATAACAGTGGTCATATTTATAAACATAGGGAAATTGTGATGACAGCCTCATTAAGAAGAAAAACACCCAGTTCAGAATTATGTAAGTGGAATTTAGGGAGATGATGGTACATTTAAGTGAAAATGGTACATAGTTAAATTCAAGGCCAAGTCATAATTCTTCAGTTCAAATCACCAAAAATGAAATCATGCATATGTACCACTGTGAAATTAACAGTTTGAGATGCATATTATTTATGATGTAGAAATAACTATAGTGGTTGTGAGACAGCATAAGGACTTGGGCCCAAAGCCAAAGGAATGCCAGATGACCATGAGGAACTCCAGATATGCTGACCATAAAAATGCCACCACCCCATCACTCCTCACACAAAAATGTAGTCATAGCTGATTACCAACTTTCTAAATGTTTTCTTCCATACAGATGTTGAAACCACAATTCTGCTTGTGCAGTTGATCAAGCTTTGGCCACTACACATCTTCCTGGAGTGGCAATAATGAGCAGTCTGCCATCTTGCTCCAATGACATAAGTGATATATAGCTACCAGGCAATGTAGCATGTAAATAAAGGCTACCTTTTTTCAAAAAATCTGACCACTTTCAAGCCCCTTTTTGCACAAGCCCCTTTTATCCTCCAATTTATAAAAGCAGTCCCAGAATCAGTTCAGAGGACCTTCCTTCCCTCTGTGCTGCCTTATTTGTGCTTGAGCATAAATTAATAAAATTTCTCTGGAAGTTTTTCTGAGTTTTTTTTTCTATTTCTATCTTGAGAAACATAAGAGCCTGAATGCCAGTAACTGTAGATAATCTACTAAATAGTTTCACTCTTTTTACACATTACAATTAATTTTAACTGACATATATAGAAATACTGAGATGTGTGTAGGATGTTCTTTCCTTTTTTTGGAAGAAAATTGTTATTTATTTGTCTTCAAAACCCCAAACATTACATTTTTACTTAGTCAAATTTGAAATTGAGGAACACAAAGCAAAATATTTTGATATAAGAATTCCAATATTTAGTTAATAACTGGGAGGCAGAAGACCCATAGGAAAATAAAATAGCTATCCTCTGAAATGTGAAATCATCCCAAATGGTTTTTTATAATTAATTATTTATTTTTCAGTGACAGTGGATATTCAATATTATTTTATATTACTTTGAGGTGTACAGCATAGTAGTAAGACACTTATTCAATTTAGAAGTGATCCCCCCAGTTAGTCTAGTACCCACCTAGTTATTACATAGTTATTACAATATTTCTCACTACACTTTCCATATTGTATTTTACATCTCTAAGACTACTATGTAACTACCAACTTATACTTCTTAACACCCTTCATCTTTTTCTGCCAGGCTCCCCAACACCCCTTCTATTTGGCAACCATCTCTTTGTTCTCTGTACGTATCAGTCTGTTTCTGTTTTGTTTGTTAATTTATTTTTTGTTTAGATCCCACATATAAGTGAAATCATATGGTATTTGCCTTTCTCTGTCTGACATTTCATTTAGCATAATACCCACTAGGTCCATTTATAATGTTGAAAATGGTAAGATTTCATTCATTTTATGGCTGAGTAATATTCCATTGCATACATGTACCATATATACTTCAAATCGTCTATCGATGGTCCCTTCAGAGGATTTTATATCCTGGTCACTATAAACAACACTGAAATGACCACATGGGTATAAATATCTTTTTGAATTAATGCTTTAGGCTTCTGCAGATAAATACCCAAAAGTGGCATTTATTTTTAATTTTTTTTTTTCTTTTTGGTATGTGGGTGGCTCCCTGGCTGGGAATCGAACCCAGGCCGCAGCACTGACAGCGCCAGCGCCGAAGCCTTAAGCCACTACACCATCAGGGAACTCCCTATTTTTAATTTTTGAGGACCCTCTAAACAAATTTTTATAGTGCCCACACCAATTTTCATGCCCATCAGCTGTGTATGAGGGATCCTCTTCCTTCACATCCTCATCAACCCTTGTTGTTTATTAATTTGTTGATGATAACCATTCTGACAGGCATTAAGTAATATCACATTGTGGTTTTGATTTGCATTTCTCTGAAGATTAGTGGCATTGAGCATCTTTTCATATGTCTATTGGCCGTGTGTATGTTGTCTCTGGAGAAATGTCTTTTCAGATCCTCTGCCCATTTTTTAATTGGATTGTTTGTTTTATCAATGTTGAGTTGTATTAGTTCTTTATAAATTTTAGATAAACCCCTAATTGGATGTATGATTGGTGGATATCTTCTCTCATTCATTAGTAAATCTTCTCATTTTGTTGATGATTTCCTTTGTTGTGCAAAATATTTTAGTTTTATGTAGTCCCATTTGTTTATTTTAGTTTGTTTGTTTCCTTTGCCTGAGGAGATAGATCAGAAAAAATATTATTAAGAGTAACGTGAGAGAGTATATTGCCTATGTTTTTCCATAAGAGTTTCATGATTTGGGGTCTTACATTTAATTTTTTTTTTAATTCATTTTTATTGTTAGACTTATTGGGGTGACATCTGTTAGCAAGGATTACATAGGTTTCAGGCATACAATTCCACAGTGCATTGTCAACTTGATGCAAGTCTTTAACCCATTTTGAGTTTATTCTCGTATGACATAAGAAGGTGGTCTAATTTCATTTTTTGCATGTATCTATCCAGTTTTCCAACACTATTTCATTTTTAATAAAATATTTTCTTTTATTTTTAGAATTATTGTTGTGACACTGGATAGCAAGAATTACATATGTCCCAGGTGTACAATTCTACAGTGCGTCATCTATTTGCTGCATTATATGTTCACCACCCAGTATGAGTTCTCTTTCAATCTTGAATAGGCTTTCTTTGCCCCTTTGGATATTCTTGCCTCATTTGTCATAGATTAAATGAGCATACAGGCAGGGATTTATTTCTGGGATCTCTATTCTGTCATTAATCTCTTTATGCCAGTACCATGCTGTTTTGATTACTATAGTTTCATAGTATAATTTGATATCAGGTAACATGATACCTCCAATATTGTTTTTCTTCCTCAAAATTGCTGTGGCTATTTGGAAATTTTTTAGTTCCATATAAATTTTACAACTATTTGTTCCAGTTCTGTGAAAATTGCCACTGGTATTTTTATAGAAATCACATTGAATCTATAGATTGTTTTTGGTGCTATGGACATTTTAACAATGTTAATTCGTTTCATCCATGAGCACAGTATATGTTCGCACTTACTGTATCTTTTCAATTTCTTTTTTCAGTGTCTTATGGATTTCTGAGTACATATCTTTTACCTCGTCAGTTAAATTTATTCCTAAGTATTTTTGATGAAATTGTCAAGGAGATTGTTTTCTTAATTGATTTTTATGAGAGTTATATAATAAGTAATTTGTCACTTAATTTTGTGACATTGTTGTAATTATCTGTGGTTCACATTCTGTTAGGCCTTATCAAGAAATGTATATTTCAGCAGCACACTATTTATTTCAAGCTTTCTACCTTTATATCTGTCCATAACTACAAGTAAAATAAGAATTGTCAGGATCTTGGTTTCCATTTTTGAAGATGGGTTTACCACAGCTACTTGGCTTAGCAAATGTGTTAAAGTGTCACTTAAATCACATTTGAAGAGTATGGCATCCTACAGCCTGAATCACTCTCTATGAATGCATTAATTGTTGAGAGAAGAGTTCATAATTCTCCTTTACAAATGATTGATTGATATGTATTCATTTTTTGGGAAAACAATAAAACACTAAGCACCACAAAAGCCTAAGTTACGTTTTTTGAAGCAACATTCAAAGAACACTATTAGAGGAATCCTAACAACTAATGGGAAATTCCTTTAGAGAACAAAGAATTGAAGTTAAGCTTGACATTTTTATCTAGAGAGGGTTCAGTTATACATGTTGATTGTTATTAACACTTCCAGTAAGCACCTCAAAAGAAAGCTTAATATTTAGAAAAACAAATGAGTTGAACAAAATTGCAAATGAGTGGCATTTTATGTACCAGATATCCCTTAGGAAATATTACAACTTACATTGCTTCATTTTAACTTGAAGCCTGGATTTTTTTTGTGTATTTCATCAAACCTCTCATTGAATCTTTCAGAGGAAAGGTTTTTTCCAGAGGGATTATTGTATCGAGTTTTTCATCTAAAGTTTTTATTAATAAAAAGTCTTCCTTAATTAAAATCACAGAACTTTAGAAGTAAATCTTGGAGATTGTATTCAATCGCTTCATTTAGAGATGAGGTCCAGAGAGGTACATTGTTGAGAAGATAGTATTTCCACAGGTAAAATGTAGCAAAGGAATAGGACAACATGTGTCAGTGCTTCAGTTGCCTAGTAGGCATAAGTGCATGCCCTCAACTTACACAGAACCACCAAAAACCCAGGAAAATGAACATATTCTATTTAAAAGAACCAATGACAGACAAACTTAGATAGTAAAAGCCAATTTCTGCAAGTTCTGAACACCTCAAGAAAAAGACAACACCTAAAACAATGAGACAAACTTTAGAGGAGAGCACCATAGTGCTAAACCAAAACATGAAGGTGCCCTTGGAAGCCTAAGGATTGAAGTCAAATGGGGATCCCAAATTACAGTCCTGCTTTGAAACAATATTTGCCTTGAAGAATCATTCATATCCTGAATATAGGCAATCCAATCAAATGTCGGAAGCTTTGTAACCAGAATTCATAGGAATTAAAGGTACTTTCAAACACTGTCTAACAATTAATTACAATGGGTTAACAAACATGTTTAATTTACACAGAAAAAGCATCTGACAATATTTCCAATTCTTTCATGATAAAATCAATAAGCAAGTTAGGAAAAAAACGGTATTTATATTAACTTGATAAAGAACATCACCAAGAAATCTACATTTAATATCAACCATAATGATGAGAAACCGAATGTCTTCCCACTGAGGAAGGAAACTAGGGAGGATGTTTACTCTCACCACTCTTACTCCTCATATATAAAGAATGCTCAAGACTCAAGAGTAAAAGATAAATAAAAATTTAAAAAGGGGCAAGTCACATGAGTATACAGTTCACGGAAGAGGATATATGGATGGCAAATAATCACAGGAATAGATGTTCAACACCATTAAGCATCAGGGAAATGGACATTGATACCACAATGAAACGTTAATGTACATTCACCAAAATAGCTAAAATTTTAAAAATAGTAGCAATACCAAGTGCTAGCAAGGATGCAGGGAAAATGGATCACGTATTCATTGCTGGTGGGAATGTAAAGTGGAACAGCTGCTTTGAAAAAACAGTCTGAAAGCTTTATATAAAACTGGATGTGCAACTACCAGATGGTCCAGCAATTTGCACTCCTAGGCATATATTGTAAAAAAAAAAAATGAAAACTTATGTCCCAACAAAATCTTGTACACAAATATATTCATAACATGTATTCTTTTTAAAGACAAAAATTGGAATCAGCCCAGATGTCTTTTAGCAGATGAATGGCTAAACTAACTTTAGTATATCAATACCATGGAATACCACGCAGTAATTGAAATAAATGAACTATTGATGCAAACAACAACGTGGCTGGATTTCCAGAGAATGAGGCTGAGTAAAAGAAAGCAAATTCAAAAAGATTACATATGGTATGATTCTATTTATTATTTTTTTAATTCATTTTATTGTTAGACTTATTGGGGTGACATTTGTTAGCAAGAATTACATAGGTATCAGGCATACAATTCTACAGTACATTGTCAACTTGATGTATAATAAGTTCACCACCCAGTGTGAGTTCTCTTTCCATCACCATATATCTAGCTCCACGTCCCTTCTCTCCCACACCTTCCCTGTTGTCCCCTCCCTAACCCACTCATTCCCAAATAAACATTGATCTATTGATTGTGTCCATGGGTTGTTTGTTTGTTCATTTCTTTTCCTTTTGTTGCTTTCAGTTTTATATTCCGCGTATGAGTGAAGTCATACAGTTCCTTCTTTTTTCTGTCTGGCTTATTTCACTAAGCATGATGATCTCCAGGTCCATCCATTTTGTTGCAAATGGCAATATTTCATCTTTTCTTACAGCTGAGTAATATTCCATTGTGTATATGTACCACAGCTTCATTAGCCAGTCATCTGTCGCTGGGCACTTTGGTTGTTTCCATGTTTTGGCCACTGTGAACAGCGCAGCAATGAACATTGGGGTACATGAGTCTTTACAGACAAAGGTTTTCAAGTCTTTTGGGTAGATCCCCAGAAGAGAGATTGCTGGGTCAAATGGTAATTCCATTCCCAATTTTCTGAGGAACCTCCACACTGCCTTCCACAGAGGTTGTATCAGTTTGCACCCCCCCATGAGCAGTGTACCAGAGTTCCTGTTCCTCCACACCCTCTCCAGCACTTGTTATTCTTTGTCTTGTTGATAATAGCCATTCTAACAGTTGTAAGGTGGTATCTCAGGGCAGTTTTGATTTGCATTTCCCTGATAGCTAATGAGGATGAGCATTTTTTCATATGACTGCTGGACATTTGTACTTCTTCGTGGGAGAAGTGTCTGTTTAGTTCTTCTGCCCACTTTTCAATTGGGTTGTTTGTTTTTTGTTGTTAAGTCGTATTAGTTCTTTATATATTTTAGATATTAGACCCTTATCTGATGCGTTATTTGCAAATATTTTCTCCCATTCAGTTGGCTGTCTCTTTGCCTTGTTGATGGTTTCTTTTGCTGTGCAGAAGCTTTTAGTTTGATATAATCCCATTCATTTATTTGTGCTTTTACTTCCCTTGCGTTTGAGGTCAGGTTCATGAAGTCCTCCTTGAGTCCTAGGTCTACAAGTTTAGTACCAATGTCTTCTTCTATACAGTTTATTGTTGCAGGTCTGATATGAAAGTCCTTAATCCATTTCGAGTTAATTTTTGTACATGGAGAGAGTTCATTCTTTTGCATATGTTTTTCCAGCTTTCACACCTCCAGCTACTAAGGAGGCT
>PVJL010021372.1:0-10694 GCA_004026885.1 Lyroderma lyra
GGAGGTGTGGCCTTTGGCAGTAATTAGGTCATGAGGGTGGTGCCCTCATAAATGGCATTAGTGTCATTATAAAAGAGACCCCAGAGAGGTCTTCTGCCCCTTCTGCCACGTGAGGACACAGCAAGAAAACAGCCATTTACGGACCAGGAAGCAGACTCTCAGCAGACACTGAACCTGCCAGTGCCTTGATTTTGGACTTTTTAGCCTCCAAAATTGTAAAATACAAATCTCTGTTATTTATAAGCCACCCAGTCCATGGTGTTCTGTAATAGTAACCTGAATGAACTAAGACACAACCCCTCTCTTTGAAATTCAAGTTACAAATAGTGTATTACCTCATAAAAATACTACACTGTGGAAATCCTTTTACTTTCATTTCTGTACATACCATATTTCTTTGATGGAAAAACCCATTTTTGTTCTTGCTGTCTGTTGGACATAGTGTGCTGTAGAATGACCTTGGAGGTGCTGAAAAGATAGAAAAATACAGTGGATATAATATAATAAAAATTGTACAGTGATAATATTCTTTAATCATTTATCAAACAATACTTAAATTCATCTAAATGTAAACTCATCTTTCATTCACTGAACTTTACTCATTCAGTACCATCAATATGATTTTTACAAATTGCAAGTATCTGCTATAATTTTACTTATCATATTTTTCTTTGACTATTTTTTACACATGAAGAGAAAGTGGGACTTTGCAAGGAGTCTAAGAAGCAATGGTTAAAACCACTATGCTGTACATCTGAAACTAACCTAAGATAATATTGCATGTTGAGTGTAATTGGAGAAAAATTTTTAAGAAAGAAGCAATGGCTGAAATAAAAATTAAGAAAAAATACAAATAAAATGGAAGCCTTGGTTAGAAAATAGAGGTAATAGTGCCTAGTTTGAGTCGTTGAAGTCATTTAAAAATCCCAAGCACAAAACGATTACATCATCCCACCTTGCATGTACTTCAAAAAACCTACTGGGCAGCAAAGTAATATAAGAAATAAATCTTGAATCTCCATGTGGTGCTTTATTTTTATAGAAAAAAATCTAATTCTTTTTTTAAACGTCTCTCTTCTTCCTTCTATGTTTAGAATCAAACAAGAGATAGAAATTAAGAATGTATTTCAACTCGTCTACACAAATTCGCATCTATGAGGTCTCTGGTGTCCTTAATGACAACATGGTCATAGGAGGACAGTGGAGTGCAGAGGAGGCCATCACACCGCAGAGACAGCGTATATTACAAGGAAATAAGCAAGAGCAAGGCTTTGGATGTGGGGACAAGGAAGGGAAGAGGGAAAGGGGTTCCATCTGGTTTCCAGAGCCTGGCCACTGAGAGAAGTCCATGAACCCCTGCCGTGCCCTCTCCAGCCCTGCTCTTTCTGGCCCAATCTTGTCCTGCCAAGATCTGCTGACCACGCCTGATAAGCCCTCTACCAAGGAACCCAGAGACCTATCTGGTAGTGCCCCATCTCGTTGCGCCATCTACAGCAGCTCCCTCTGCCACTTCCCGCAACCCCCACTCCACCGAGGCCTACTCCCCTTTCCCGCCCAAGACCTGCCGCCCTCCCAGAGTGCCTTGAAAGAGCCCGCTCTCATTGCACCCTGTCCCACTGAACTCGCTGCCCTCTCTAGCGGTAACCCCTCCCAACCAGCCCTGGCCTGCGGTGACCTGCCACCTTCTCCCGCTGTGCTCTTTGCCGTCTAGGCCTCTGCCACTGCACACACTACCATGAGACCTGAGGCCGCTTCCTTTCTTGCAAAAATCTCCCACCCTCTCCCGCCTCTTTTTCTCCTGCCACATGCTCTACCTCTGCTCCAGCTCCTGCCACCGCACGTGCTACCCAACCCGCCAGCCCTTTCCTGCTAAGACCTACTGCCTATTTCTGCCTTGCCATCTCCTGCCGAGCGCTTACCTTATGCACGGTCTCCTGCTACCTCTGCTGCGTCCTCTGTGGTCGACTCCTACTGCGCTCTCCCGCTGTGCACCACAGCGCCCTCTTCCGCAGCAGCGTGCTGCTCCGCTGCTCCTCCCACCACGTGCTATCCCGCCTAGCTCTCTCCCACCCCGAGACTTGGCGGCCTTCTGTCCTGCGCTCTATTGATGCGCTCTCTCTCCTCGTGCAAGTTCTCCCGCCCACCGTGTATAGTGAGATCTGCTAGTCTCCCCAGCAGCGCCCCCTACAGGCCGGCCCTTGTCTCGCCACTCCCTCTACTGCCTCCAATTTTAAGAAAGCTTGTAGTATGAACTGGCACCTCTCTCACTTGGCTGGCGCCCCTCCTACCGGAATACTGTTCACCGTGGCAGAATATAATTGGCTGGAGAGGTTGCAATCTGTGCCAGAGTCTCATCAAAATTCCTCTAGAGCCAGGGAGCAGAGGACAGTTTTAAAATTTTTCTGAACCTACCGATTTGACTCCTCAAAAAGCTAAACTGAGATACAGTTCAGGAGAGTTTATACACAGTTAAAGGGGAACCCTCATATACGACCATAGCGGGTCACAGAACTGCAGGATCCATGTAACCCACAGCTGTGAAGCAGAGCCTTACCTGACTTCCATCGTCTTGCTCGTCAAGGAGCACAAGGCAGAAGTAAGTACCCAGGGTTCCTCAGCCTTTAACCCTTACAGGGCTGAGAGAGCTGAGTCTCGTGTGATCATAGCAAAGTATGTGACTATTGTATATGTGGCCAACGGCGATTGTGTAGCAGCTGTGATCACATGACTGCAAGGATTTTTCTCCTGCCACGTGATGGTAGGAGTCATGTGGCTGATGACTAATGGATCTGCAAAGTAGTAGTCCACAATTTCATGTGATATAGATGGCTGAGGCTGACATGTGATCCTAGGGGGATACCTGATCAGAGCATACAGATGACCCTACGAAGACGTTCATTTGTGTGATTGTGGGCTGAAACTTCCACATGCCACTAGCTAGTAAGGGTTGCATAACAGAAAGATCATGTGATAGGCAGGGTTTAAGAATCAAAATGCCCCAGTGACTTCAAGAGCTGGATCTCCTACCTGATCATAGTGGCAACAGAGACACCATGTGAGCTTAGGATTTAAGAGCTCATGGTGCTAACCTGACCAGTAGTTCTGGACCTGGTATATAACTGTAGTGTCCATATGATGGCAGTATCCATGAGACCACATGCTCATAAACTGGGTCAATTTCATGACAGTAAGGTACAGTGACAGTAGGGTTCTCCTGATTTGCACGTTTCAGAAGACCATTCTTTTAATGAGACCTGGAGATCTGAGATTGCCCACATTCCGGGGCTTCCCAGTGATTGGTGGTGCCTCCAGATTACCTTTGTCAGCACAAAAGCTTGGGCTTCACAAGCCCCCACCTCTTCTTTAATGTGCTAAAGTTACGGCTTTTCTAATAACACATGAAATTTAATACATAAATTAATACATGGCAATGAAATAGGTCCTCCCTAACAACCATAAACCTTGCCATAATGTAGGGACAACTTTAAAAGCCTAAGAAGTGGGTACAGGTCATCATCATTGACTTAATTTCATGCAAGTCTAAAGGAAATTAAAATGAACTCAGTGAGTTTCAGTTGTTAATTTGAATAAAAAGGTGTATAAAGATTAGTATGTGCCAAATACTTTAAAATGTTCACTCATTTAATAGTGGCAATTCTATGGAATAGGTACTCTTATTATAATTTGTCTTTACAGATGGGGAAGTTGAAGCACAGATGTGTTCATTCATTCATGTAAGATGTCACATAACTTATAGGTGGCAAGCCAGGATTTGCCCCCAGGCTCTCTGGCTCTGGACTTTGTGTTCTGATCACCCACCAAATTCTCCAAAGAAAATTAATATTAATTCAGGCTTCCTTATTCAGACTAACTAGAAAGCCAACCTCAGTTACTGAAAAATAAGTCCATGGAGGTACACTTTGAAACACCATTTAAATAACTTCAAGTACATAATAAACCTATTTTCTAATAACATAAAAATCTTTAAAGGAAAGAGAACTGACTCTGGGTGCTGAACACATAATGCAACACATAGACAATGCACTGTAGAATTGTACACCTGGAACTTATGTAATTTTTGCTAACCAATGTCATCTCAATAAATTTAACAAAAAAAAATCTTTATAAAAGATAACTGTATTTCCCAAAATAGTAAAATGTGGCATTACTTTACATATTGGCAAATATTTTTTAATGTCTGGTTTTAATAATAGCTAGACTCTCATAGCCACTGATGAACTCAGTCTGTTACAATATATTGTTTTGTTTGGTGTATACAAAGGAAATCTGGCCTCCTGCAGATACATAACTGGAAAAGAGGATAATTAATTGTAGTTTTTTTTTGTTTTTAGTACTACAGCAAAGTCAGCAGTGATTAATTCTTACAGGTTAGTTAAAAAGTATAATTTGAACCCAAAAATAAATTAATTAATAAATAATAAATTAATAAAGTACTTCAAGCACTACCAGTAATAAGAAGTAATCAAAGTTGAGGTGAATTAAGGCCTTCAGATTCATTTTAATGTATAAATATAAACATGTATGGAATATCTGTGTATATAAAAAAGTGCTATAAAATGCTATACGCTATTTGAAAACATTTCCTTATTTTAAATAAACACTAAAAAGAGAAATATTGTGGAGTTTATACATCATACCTGTCACTTGCCTGAATTACAAAATTAAAGATGAGTAGAATCCAAATGAGATATTACTGTATTTATACTTTGCATCTTCCTAGAAAAGACATAGAAAGGAGGAGAATATATAATGTAGTTTTTTTCAATAGTAGTTTTATGAGTACTTCTTTTCCTGATTTGTGTGAAAAACTGGAGCTTTGTCTGTATATCCAAAATAAATTTGGTGTGGTATTTCTGGTTTGCTGGCATAGGCAAACTTAATGCTCTACAAGCAATCAGATTATTTTGCCAGGTCCCTGAAATGTGGCATGGCTGATGAAAATTCAACAGACCAAATTTGCACAAGGGTTAAATTTGAATATACTCATAAGAACATTTGATTGTATTTGTGGTTTTAAGCCTATTTAAAGAAGTCCTGATTTTTTTTTTTTTTTGCAGTGACTGTATTTGTGCTAATTGATGTTCCTTAGACAATTTTGGAAAAGTATTTGAGGGACATATGTAAATTCAGGGTATGAAAATGGAGTCGCACATTTACAATAGAGCCTATTATGAAACTTTAATTTGAATTTAGGAAGCATCTATATATAATCACAGAATGGAATCTGATATCCAGACTTGATATCTGTCCCAAAAATAGTTTCTAGAGTTACCTGCAGATGAACAGATCCACATTTTAAGATATACCAGAATTACATCTAGCCCACCTATGCTCAACTGAGACCTAAATATACTGATGGTGATTGAAGTCAACTTCTTTCACCAAAAGAGAAACCCTGGAGTTCTAAACATAACTTTTTTTCAGAAGAGTCAGATTTTCTTCTGTCAGATTTGATAGTCATATCATTTATTTTTTTTCCTCTGAGATGATTACCAGGAGTTTTTTAGAATCATCATGCTTAGTGAAATAAGCCAGACAGAAAAAACAAAGAACTGTATGACTTCACTCATATGTGGAATATAAAACTGAAAGCAAAGAAAAAAGAAATGAACAAACAAATAACCCATGGACACAATCAATAATTTAATGTTTATCTGGGGATGAGTGGGTTAGGGAGGGGAGAAAGGGGAAGGGGTGGGAGAGGAGGGGGGGAAGCTAAATATAAGGTGATAGAAAGAGAAGTCACATTAGGTGGTGAACTTATTATACAACAAGTTGACAATGCACTGTAGAATTGTATGCCTGAAACCTATGTAATCCTTGCTAACAGATGTCACCCCAATAAGTCTAACAATAAAAATGAATAAAAAAAAATTTAGTTACAACAGTTAGTTAGTACTCACTAATATATACTGGGGAGGCAGGGCAGGGGTGTTAAGCTTCCAGATATACATGTGCATGTACACAGCTTATATATGCTAGGCAGTTTAGGCACTGCACATATCAGATGCTGTATATACTTAGGTGAGGCAGGTTGATCAGCCATTCTTCTTTTTTATTTTTTTGCTTTTTGTATGTGGGTAGCTCCCTGACTGGGAATCGAACCCAGGCCGCAGCGCTGACAGCGCCAGCGCCCAAGCCTTAAGCCACTACACCATCAGGGAACTCCAGCCATTCTTCTTGAATGCTATTGGGCAAGATTTACTGAAAAAAAAAACACAAATACTTCTTTTATTTTTCTGTTTTGTGATGGACATTTTGGAGGTCAGTGCTAGTGGCTTTCAGAAGAAAGCTTTTACTTAACACAGGAAAATGGGAAAGAGGATAACAGACAGTTGTGATACTATTAAATTAAGCATAAAAACTCAAATTCTTTGTGGTTCAAACACAAATATGTACAACTGAACTATATGTCCTTTGTAAATTTACTTCCAGAAAGCAATATTGACTTACCTGGCAAAACTATAATCAAAACATGTTTTTCTTTGTTCCTTTAAGAAATTCATTAATTAAATACAGGTAACTTTACTGTTAATGACAAGCAACAGGAAGGAAGAGAACAAGTTGCAGAGATTTTTCCCTGACAATGTACGCAATATGCTCCCCTCCCCTAACACAATGTAAAACTCAACAGCTCTAGATAATAAGCTCAATTTTGGGGACTGCCTCAGCATAAAAATATAAAATTATATCCACAAAAAAAAACTTCTTTGAGGACAAAAGATGGAGAGAAATGAGAAGGTAGAGATCACTTACAGGGCTTTTTGCTCATGAGCTGCGCTATTTTTTTTAAGTGCGGTAAACAACTCAGACTCTATTCAGACACATATGACCAATGAGGTTCATTTCACGAGTCTTGAGAGTAATGTGATTTCATTTTGCCTTTCCCAAATTGGCAGCCTATTAGAGAGATTTAATCAGAAAGGCCAATGGACAACATAGCTGGTGCTGGGCATAAGATACGGTAAATGTCAGTGGGCTGCACGTGAAAGATATGCTAAGATATAGTAAATGCCAGTGGGCTGCACGAGTTGTGTTATTTTTGGTGGTATGATTCACTGATACAGTTTGAAAACCCTATCCCCATGAAGACCATTAAAAATAAATAAGTGTGGTTCAATACTTTTAAAAATTATTAGGAGGGGAGAATTTACATGTTCCTAGCTTGACTCTTATTACCCACTCAATGTAACGATTTTTGCCTCTCCAAAAATAATTCTAACTACTCTCTTTGAAAATATTGTGAGATTAGTTTTGCACAAACAGCCATAGTGTTTTCTTGTTACAACATCACACTGCTGGTGGATTTGTTTACATATGAAGTAAATGAGTGAGCATAGCCAATTTTCTTTGGAAGAAAATGAATCTTTGAGAACTAAGTGACATTGATGGATTTTATTATTTCCATAATGCCAACAGATTATTTCTTAATTATCTTCTTCATACAGTTTGTTTGGACCCAATTATAATTTAAAATGTACAAAATGGCCTACCAATTTTTTTTTTCATAAATTCTAGAAAAACATGGCATGTCCCATGTTCTATAAAAATTGACAGGTGCTTGCAATAGTTGAGTACAACTAGATTCTGAAATTCAAATTTAGTCTAGTGCCTTTATATAGGACACTTTTATACAAAGCTGTAATTAAAAGTCTCTCAAAAATAAATAAATACATGTAAGTGGGCAACCAGAAAAATTGGAAATTTAGATTTACATTCACTCAAGTCACTTATGCAGTAACAGCCATTGAAAGATATTATATGACTAAGTGTAACTGAAAAATAAATAATTTTCATATTGGCTACTCTAACTATAAAATCATACTCTACACAATTTTTAGCTGGTAAATTCAGCAAGTACACATTCAACATAATGAAACAAAAATCCAATCAGTCAGAAAATTAAAAACACTGCAGAAGAGGGAGGTAATTTTCTCAGTGTACTTTTCTAAAGGGAACGCATTCTTTTGAAAGGGATTGTAGAATGTAGCTTATTATTTTTTCCTTATTATATATTAAACTTATAATTGATAAATTATTATCAGTAATTAGACTTAGTGAAAGGCAGGATAAACAATGTTTTGTAAAAATTATTTTATTGAAAACATCAAAAAGTATATTGACTGTTATAAAATGACACATTGGCCAGGTTGCTCAGTTGACTTAGTCAGTCATGAATTAGGAAAAATAAAACAATGTACATATTTATTTTTATTTATTTAGACAAGAACACTTAACATGAGATCTACCTTCTTAACAGATTAACTGTGCAATATATTATTGTTATCTATAAGTATAATGTTGTACATCAGATCTCTAGAGCTCATTCATCTTGCATAACTGAAATGTGTAGATGTTGATTAGCAATTCCCTATTTCTCCCTCTCCCTGACCCTTGGTAACTACCATTCTTTTCTTCACTTCTATGAGGTTAACTATTTTAGATTCCTCATATAGGTGTTATCATGAAGTATTTGTCCTTCTGCTTGTGGCTTATTTCAGGAAAATGTCTTCAAGATTCATCTATAGCAGTATTTCCTTCATTTTTAAGGTCGAATAATATTCCATTGTATGTATATGACACTTTGTATCCATTCATCTGTGGATGTACTCATATATTTATGTTAATTCCACATCTTGGCTATTATGAATAGCACTACAATAAATATGGGCGTACTAATATCTCTTCAAGATCCTGATTTCAATTATTTTGAGTAATGCTTTTTAAATTTTAAAAAAAATTTTGAGGATCCTCCATACTGTTTTCCATAGTGGCTGCACCAATTTACAATCCCAATACTGCACATCCTCACCAACATTTGGTGTTTGTTGACTTATTGGTGATGGCCATTCTGACATATGTGGGGTGATACCTCCTTGTGATTTTAATTTGCATTTCCCTGATGATTACTGATGTTGAGCACCTTTTTATGTGTCTATTCACCATCTGTATGTCCTCTTTGGAGAAATGTCTATTCAGGTCCTCTGCAAAATTTTAATCAGATTTTTTTTTCTGTGTGTGTTAAGTGGTATGAATTCCTTACTTATTTTTTATATTAACCTCTTATCAGATATGTCATTGGCAAATATCTTATCCCATTAAGTAAGTTGTCTTTTTGTCTTGTTTTCTTCCTTGTACAAAAAGTCTTTGCAGCCTTATTTACAATTGCCAAGATACAGAAGCAACCTAAGTGTCCGTTGATTAATGAATGGGTAAATCGGATGCGGTACATACACAATGGAATGTTAGTAGGCCATAAAAAGAATGGAATATTACTCTTTGTGACAACATGGATGGAACTAGAGGGTATTATGCTAAGTAAAGCAAGTTGGACAAAGAAAGACAAATACTGTATGATTTCACTTATGTGTGGAATGTAAAACACAAAATAAACAAACAAACAAAATAGAAACAAACTCATAGATACGGAGAACATTTCGATGCTTGCCTGGGAAGGGGGTTGAGGAGGTGGGTGAAAAGGGGAACAGATTAAGAAATACAAATTAGTAGTTACAAAGTAGTCATGGGAATGTAGTTTATAGGATAAGGAATATATCAATATTATGGTAATATTTACCTACAGTGTCAGATGGGTACAAGATTTATTGGGGTGATAGATGGGAAGTGGGTTTGGGGCAGGGTGAAAAAGGTGAAGGGGATGTAAAGTAAAGCATAAGGAATATAGTCAATAACATGGTAATAACCATATATATGTTACCAATATATATGGTAATAACTATATATAGTGCCAGGTGAGTACTAGATTAGCCAGGGAATTAACTTCTTAAATTATGTAAATGTCTAACCACTTTGCCATACACCTGAAATTAATATAAAATAATATTGAATGTCAACTATAATTTAAAAATTAGAAAAGAGTGGAAAAGGTGAAGGGGAATAAGAGGTCCAAATTTCCAGGTATAAAACAAATAAGTCATGGGGATGTCATCTACAGCATATGGAATATAGTCGATAATATTGTGATAGTGTGGTACAGCATCAGATGGTTGCTGGACTTATGGTGATCACTTCTTTAGGTATATAAATGTTGAACAACTATGCTGTAGCCCTGAAACTAATATAATATTGTATGTTAGCTATATTTTTAATACAAATCTTTAAATAAAAAAAAGAATTTCACAAAAAGTCAAGCTACCAAAAAGGACCAGACAAATCTAGATCTTCAGTTTTAGGACTGGTAGGTAGCCAATCGAATAAACATGACAGAGCTGGTGAGAACAGGGCAGGAGTGGGAAGTATCAGGCACTCGTCAAATCCATCCAATGCTTTTAAAACCTGTTTGAAGAAGACTGGAGCATCTGCTGCAGATGTGCTTGTGGCAAGTTTGAATATTCTCTCTTTGTTTCTTCAGAACTGTTCCATTTCTCTGAAGGTACAGCCCATATTTAACCACTTAACTTCTGCTAAAATAATTTGCAACAATGGCAGCTACTTTATTGAAGCAGGATATTACTGGACACTCAGGGCTACCTTTGTTCTTGCCCCATCTTTGAGAGCAGGTGCCGAAATCCATCCCCCACCACTCAATCAATGATAAATCTAATTGCAAGAATATACTAGGTGCCTTTTATTGACATTTTCAGGGGAACAAAGGAAGAGGTTCCTTGGCATATGGCACAGCAAAACTTCATCAAACTTCTTCATTGGTTTTG
>PVJL010021373.1:0-10688 GCA_004026885.1 Lyroderma lyra
AAGAAATTAAATTTACTGAGGTAACATTGGTTAATAACATTATATAAATTTCAGGTGTATGTAAATTGCTACAGACACTATGGAAAACTGTATGAAGGTTCCTATAAAAATTAACATTATAACCACCATATGATCCAGTGATTCCTCTTCTGGGTATTTATCCCCCAAATATGGAAACATTCATTCATTAATTTGCAAAGATAGTATGTTTGATTCACTTCCAATGACTTTACTACCTGAAGCCATTTCAATTATGGTATTACTTTTAATGTTATCAGGATAGACGCTGTTAATCCATTCTGCACTAGTTATAGATTATCAGTGGACATAATAATTTATAAGCCTGGCTCTGAACATCCTTCAGATACCCATGGGACCTGGGTGATATTAAATCTCTAAAGACAGCCTGAAGAGTAACATCAGTAACGGGCATCCTCCTTACTTCCCTCCCTAATGCAACAATAAGGCAAGGGAAGCAAGACTACTCATAAAATAACATTGATTTGGGAGTTCCCTGGTGGTGTAGTGACTTAAGGCTTCAGCGCTGGTGCTGTCAACACTGCAGCCTGGGTTCGATTCCCAGCCAGGGAACTACCCACATACTACAAAAAAAAACAAAAAACATTGATTTGAACCATATAAACAGGTTAAAAATAAAGTGTGCTGTTATATTTGAGCCAAATTTACCTAACACATAATATAAGAAGTTCCATTCAATTGCATCAAAAGACTTCTGGTATCTAATAAAATCATTGCTGTTGGTTCAGATGTTTTCTGTATTCCAGATGAGTTGCATTAACCTATACAGATTATTTGATGTTTATCCCCTAGGATAAATCCTAGCTGGGTAAGGCCTATTAGATTTGTGATTACTTTATTTGGTCATGTAGCATGTGCTCTGGTATCTATTATTTTATGCCTACTCACATTGTATAAAAGGATATTTTTCACCATACTACGGGGGTAACCTGCAATCTTGAGTATAAGATTATATGGATATATGTAATAAAATAAAGGACAGTGGACTGCCTTGATTCCAAACCACAGATAGTGTCTGATGCTTAAAAAATTTAGCACAAACCATTTATTCAGTCTATTTCTGAAACCAGTGGTTGTTCCATGTGCTGATGGCAGAGAGAAGTTGTGTTGGTAAGAAACCTAAATTTTATAAAGCTATTTTTAAAAGTAACTCAATGCCACAGAAAGTAATATCAATTATTCCTTCCTTCTTCAGTTGACATTGTAAAGATGCTCTAAATTTCTATTCTTTGGTTCAGCATCTGCAAAAAAAAGGAAAGCACAGAATACCTCCTTGGGAGATTTTGGGTATTACAATTACAAGAAGTGCTTCTTTAGAACACACCCTGAAATATTTCTAAGATTTTTTTATCCCAAGTATTAATTACCCCTGCGATGTCCTTGGAATAGGGAATTGCATACAAGTAGAATACTGAGCAATAGAGAATAAAAGAAAAGCTGATAATCTTGAGGGGTCCTATAACCTATATTCTGTAAGACAGCATATTGTAGGGAGAAGGGCCTGGCCTTTGGAGCTAGTATTAACCTTGCAACCACACTTTACCTACCAGTGTAAACTTGACAAGCTTATGAATAGCACTAAGCTCAGGTTTTCTTATTCACAAAATGTGATTACAATACTCACTCCTGAAATTGTTCTAAAGATTATAAAAGATAACCTATATAAAGAACTTAATCAAATATTTGATGCTTAATAAATGTTGGCTGTTTCATTATAATTATTTTTAATAAAGTGAACTATATATATCTATAGCTATAAAGATCTGTTGGTTTATATATGTATATATACCCATATATATATATATATATATATATATATATATATATATATATATATATGCATTCTTTCAGTAATCATAGGAAAGTCTAATCCAGTGGCACACTGAGTATTCAGAATAGGCTTCATGGCATTATGTTCAGAAAATAATAACATTTAACACAGTGCATTGTGAAAATTTACCTTGTGATTAACCTACATTGAATAAATGAATTTTTTAAAACTACAGTGTCTTCAAACAGGATTTTAAATGGAAAAAACAAACCAATAAGCACATATACACAAAAGCACATGCAGAAAGTAAAAATCTTTTCCATTATCATTATCTTCTGTATTAACCCAGTATATTTTATGAAATCTAAGAGAGCCAGCTTTTCTTTAAACATATTGGTTAGATATAAAGAAAAAAATGGTTAATAAAAAGAAGGTACAGAAAAAAACATTCTTCCTAGGACTTCCCAGTTATAGGAACCCAGTTATATATGCTTACAAAACAAACAACAATCAATGAGCAAAAAATCTCCAGTTTTAAGTACACTGAATATAGTAAACAGTTCAAAAGGATTCAACTTCTGCAGAATTTTGCATTTATATAGTCAGAGTGTATTTTTTTAAAAAACTTGTTTCCAAACAGATATAATGTTTTGAAGTATGCTGTATACATTTTATTAATAGCTGGAAAAATGCTTACACATTTAAGTGAAGCAATTCTAGAGAAAATAAATGATCCAAACTCGAAGCTAAAACTTCCAGTACAAATACAGAAATGTGCACATTATTTGAGTGATATATGTAAGTAGAAAGAGCCATTTAGTAAATGCTATTGGGTTTTGGTAATAGTATAATCCACTCTCATTCAGTATTGCCCTCTTGTGCATTAGTATGGGACATCATACTCTCATAACATTTCATGACAGAGTGAAATAAAAAGCTCCTCCAGACTGCAAATGTAAGATAATCAGATTCTGCAGTGTTCATTGCAACTGCACTTATATAGCAAAACTCACCAAATATAGTTCAGTTATTGAAGTTATTAATCATCCTTTTATTTCAATTACTTACGTTATAGCCTGGACAGACTCCATTGTTCTATAATACAAACTGAATGTCAAAAGTCAAACGGGTGCATGGGAATCTGCTTTCTAATGGCCTTCCAACATAATTTAGCCTTTCAATATTTATTTGTGAATACAAAAAAGTGAAGAAATAAAGCTGATGCTAAGAGTCACTGACATTTGCAGTAAACAGAAGATAGTTCTTAATGAAAAACAACTTAGCAAAACTGAATTTTGCTAGAACTAGAAAGAGTGCTGCTTAAGAAGTCAGTCTCAGAATACTAATCAGTTCTTACAGAAAAGGAAGAAAAACTCAAAAGAATCTATATTTGATAAGAAGAAAAATGATAATAGGTTCAGCAAATGTGTATTTTTAAAGGTTCAAAGTACCAATATCATGAATAGAATATATTTCTAAACATCTTATGCAGAAAACCATATAGATTAATTTAAGTACAAAAATGCCAAGTAAAATACAGCAGATTTATTATACAGAACAAACACCATCTGCACCACCTTAAATCACTATTACAGATGTACTTCTAGAAAAATACACATCTGGAAAATTCTCAAGCCTAAATTCTGAGATGCTAAAGCAGTGTATTAACTAAATAGGATTACAAACAAACCCAAATAAAGTGACTCCATAATATAGAGAGGCCAGAAAAATAAATATAATAATACATTGACATGGTTTACCAAAAGCACATCACCAATTTCATACAGTCCATGACTTTTTCATTTTGGTTACATACATTGGGCCCCAGGCTTTACCCTTATCTGGAATCACCAAAAGCCCACATTCCTGGCCAGTGGGAGCAAATGTGAAGTCTTGGGAACAAGTCTTTGCCATTTCCTTAATGTCCACAGGCATCATGTTACTGTAGAAGTTTAAAATTTCACTAATCACATCTTGGTTTTCTGCCTTGGAAAGTGTGCATGTAGAGTACACAAGTAACCCTCCAGGACATAAAAGCCTTAATTGCAGACCTGTGTGTAATTAGGAAAATACATTCGATTGGTTCGGTACATTAAAAGCAAACTATGGGATCTGAAGGCAAGAAAACTTACATACTTGACACTAACCTCACTCTGACTCAGATTGTAAAAACTCTGGATGTTTTCTAGCCTTACAACTATTTCTTTCTAATGTATCATGGATGACTGGGAAAAGTGATAATAAGATCATCAACATGGGAAAGACAGAGAGTGTATTTGACTGGTTCACTGTTTTGTTCTTTTAAGGATAGGAGGATGGGGGTAGAGCATGAAGTAATGGGTTTGTCTTTGAATGTAGAGTGGTTCCAATGGATAGGTGAAAAGGAACATCTGAACTTCAGGAAGGGGGTTAGGGCTCAGTGATAGTTGAAGTAATGGGAATAAAAAGGATTTCCTAGGGAAAAAAGAGTAAAAAAAAACAGTGCACTAAAGACAGACACTCAGATAATGTCTATATTAAAAAGGAGGCAGAACTTAGGAAATTAGGAAGGCCAGACTGGAAGTAAGTGTAGCTTCAGGGAAAACATCAGAAAAAAAGTTTTATTCTTGTTTTTTAAGGGAAAGACTTGCACATATTTGTAAATGCATATCCAGGAAAACAGTCTCAGGCTTCAGACTGCAATGACAGCATTAATTTTAGAAAGGATAGGGTTCAGTTCTCCATCTGTAGCAACTTGGGAGCCTGAAAAGGGAACCAGGATGTTTTAAGCTAAATGAAAGTTTCTAATAGATAGGCTTGGTAATAAGAGTGGAGTGTGAGGCAAGATCATCCACTGAAACATAAAATCAGAAAAGTTTTAGTCCTGCTGCTGTGGTACTAACTCCAGAGCAATTACTAATCAAAAACTTTTTGAAAACAACCATATTCCAGAACATCTTCTGGGTTTAAGAGTACAGTCAGTCCCATGCCTCACATCTATATTTAAATAGTTAGGGCACATCTCAATAACTGACATTTATAATATAGCTCTACCTGGCAAAAGGGTATTTGCAGATGTGATTAAATTAAGGCTCTTGGATGGGAAGATTACCCTGGATCACATGAGTAGGCCCACTATAATAACAAAGATGCATATAAATGGAAAAAAGGAAGCAGGAGAATCAGACAAAGAAAGGTTATGATTGCAGCTAAGGTTGGAATAACAGGACTACTGGCCAAAGACCATGAACCAGGAATGTAGGCTGCTGCTGGAAGCTAGAACAGGTAAGAAAATTATGGCCCCTGTCTTAGTCCTTTCAGTCTGGGTGACTTAAACATCTATTTCTCATAGTTCTGGAGGCTGGAAAATCAAAGATCGAAGTACTGGCAGGTTCAGCATCTAGTGAGAACCTGCTCCCTAGTTCACAGATGGCCACTGTGTCCTCACTTGGCAGAAGGGGCAAAGGAGCTCTCTGGGATGTTTATAAGGGTACTAATCCCATTCATAAGGGTTCCATCTTCAACCTAATCACCTCCCAAAGTCCCTATTACCTAATACTTTAGGAGTTCAACATACACATTTTATTCAACACAAACATTTAGTTTACAGCATGCCCCTAGAGTCTCCACAAGTAATTACAACTCTGCCAGCATCTGGATTTTGAGCTATGACCTCCAGAAGTATATGATAATAAATCTGTATTATTTCAAGCCACTAAATTTGTGATAAGTTGTTATAGCAACAATAAGAAACCAATACACACTTGTTGATGGCATTTTAATATTTTTTATATTGACATACGAAGGCATTGTAGATTTTGCTACAATTGTGTAAGTTATAACTACACCCATTTTAGATCATTTTCTACTGACCACAGCAAAGAATGTAAGATTTTCTTTTAAAATAAGTTAGGTAACTATGGAAGGGATATGTGCAGATTTGAATGTAGATAGCTATAAAGTCCCATTAAAAGCAATTTTTTTATCCAAGTTCCACAATTAGCAAAGTCAATGCCTAACCAAGTAAACAGAGTTCTTCCTCACCACAGTTGTACAAAAGTATATAAAAGCCTCACCATTTACAAACATTGTGTTCCTGGCTTGATGCAAACTTAATTTCTATAATGTTGCCAATGTGGGCTAATTCTGTGCTTTGTTTTCACTCCAACATAATTTATCTTTCTAAAATTAGGTTGGAATAATTTCTAAACAAGGAAATTATGTGTGGTAATACGAAGGCTTTTATACAAATTGGGTTAATCTCAACACCCTAAGGCAAAATATTATGGCTGCCTGTCAAATTGTTGTTGCAGTTTTGCTGATGATGACTGTTTTTTAAATGCCATTTATGTCCCTTTGCTTGTAGTAGCTATGAATTTCAAAAATATCATAATTTTATATTCAAATATCAAGGAAAGCAGGCAGTTTGAAAAAGAACTCACTCCCAGGGTTCATACAGTCAAGACTTGTCAACACAGAGAACTGTTTTATGCCACAGAAGGCATTTTTCTCATGAATTGAATGAGTCCATATTGAGGTCCACCACTGGGGTTGCAGGAAGTATAAATCTATCTCTATAATTAACATTTACCAATACACATAAGACTTTCTTCCTTTTGATACATAAATGGTATCAGATACTCAATTTTAGTTAAGGTTAGAGTATTTAATAACTATAATCAAATTAGTTCAATGATTTAAAAATCATTACTTCTAGTACTGGTATTCTAATAAAAATTTGAAGATATTTAGTATGTGTTTTATAATGTACTAAATAAAAAGTAACATGTACCTAATATATAAGTACTTGTGCAGTACTCTGCCCATTACATAAGTATTTACAATAAATCATCTGCTTCCATAAAAATTCACATATTTGAAACAGTCCATCAGAACCAAGTTGTTATTATTAAAGATTTCATCCAAACCATAACAAGAAGACTATATATGTATTTGTAGTACAGTTAGACAGCAGGGTGTGAGATAGGTTGTGTTGCTTCAGAAAAGAAATAAGAATAGAAGAAAGATACTGTTTAGTAGTTCTTAACAAGCCCAGTTAAGAAATTTAAAATTCTGGAGGGTGATAAAAACATATAGAAGTTAGAGAGACATGAATAATACTAAAAACTGGAAAAGTTGTGAAATGACCATATAAAAAGATAAATCAGGATTAGAGAAGAAAAAAAATGTTGAGTCTGGGTTCTCATAGAAATCAAAAGGGTTCTCTATGCTTGTGTAAATTTCTATGCATGCAAAGTTATTCTCTCTCTCTCTCTTTTTCAATAAAAGGAAGGAAAACCAAACAATTAACTAAGCAACATGCATTTGACATAATGGTATCCTCTGCTAACCTACATGAGCTGTGTCCTCCACTCCCTTGGCTTCCCGATGACTTTAAGTTTCAGGTCTTAACATACGCTATATTATACCACTAACTATACTGCATGAAATTACTAAAAACCAAGTTGCATTTTGATTGGCATTATTTACCTTTGAACTATAACTGATGCTAGAGAGAGGCTTAGTAGACCTTTCTAATCATACTTACTAGTAAAAGGTAGAAAAAGATGTCATGACTAACCACAGTAGATGAAGCAAACATATTATTTTGATGAGGTTAGGCAGAAACAAACCTAATACTTAAAACTGAAATGGGAACTAGTAAACATTATCTTGAGTTTTAGATATTATATAATACACAATGTCTAACTGCAATGCAGAGCTCGGGAAAGTACTTTAAAAAGCAGAACTGCCACATAATAGAATTCCTCTATCATTTCCTTGAAACACATATATTCCCCTCAGAAGCCTCCTCCCTAAGTGCTGATCAGGTTCAACCTTATTTAATATACAAAATAAGATTCTATCTCTCAATACTGCTGTAAGAAATAAAACTGATTTTGATTAATGACATAGTACAAAATAGAATGGGAAATGCTTTTACCCCAAGTGTTCCTAACAGAAAGAGGATGATGGTTTTCTTGATTCAGAATGGATACCAGATACGCTGCTGCTTTACAGCAGACACTGGTCATACAAGTTTCTCCAAACCTTTGGTTGTCTTTCAGAGTATTACGGAATAGGCTAAAATGCATTCTGAGCTTGAAGCTTGAACTACCTAGCTAAAAATGAGTTAAAAACAGAAAACATATTCTAAAAAAGAAACCATTAAATAGAATATAATATTAAATTAAAATTTCTCCATTTATACACAAAACTGTAATTGATTTTTGGCAGTTGAATGATATTTCAGGTCTACTATCCTTTATACACAACTGTGGAACACAAAAAAGCTCTGGAAACTACAGTTATTTCTTAATTGTGTCGCAGACCCATTTGGCTTCAAAATCTGACCTAAATTGATGTAGAGCTATTTATGGTCAAGACAGCCCCTGTGGTAAAACTATTTATGCATTTTGCTGAAAACATTAATATTTGATTAAATGGTGCTACCCCAGACACTACTGAGGAATATGGATGTTGTGATATACCAAACACATACTTTATTAGCTTTTTAAAAATCCCCCACCCCAATTTTGGAATTCTGAAACACATCTGGCATCAAAGGTTTTGAATAAGATTTTGGCATGTGTTTTAGATTCGAATGAGTTACAATGCAAAGCTATATAAAATAACTTCTGTACTATATCTGCATGACTAGTCACACAGTTTTCTATCTGATGAAAGTTTAATTACTTTTTAAAAGTAAACCATTCAGAGGAACAACAAATGGCAGCACGACAAGGTCACTGATAAACTCCCCCGAAGATTACAACAAATAAAACACCTATAACTCAATTAAGGACTCCATACGCAACACACAAACACAGCTAAGAGACCGATTCATTGGATCAATGTACGTGCTAGTGGGCATAGGGGCAAATAGAGAAAAGGGGAAGTGCAGGCACGTGGGCCACATGTAGGTGGTCCCTGCTTTGCACTCTATGGCTGGGGACGGGGGAAGATTAAGGTGGTGGGTGAGAATTCCAGACCTCACTTGGTCCACAGGACAGAGAAAAGAAGGCCCAGATGTGGGGGCCATGAGACACTGAAACCAGACCTCACTTTGGCTACCAGGAAGTGAAGAATGGTGGGAGAGGTGGCAGGCCAACTTTATTCCAGTTCCCTAGAGGAAGGGGAATGGCAGGGGTGGTGAGAAGCCAAACTGTAACCTCACTTTGCCTGGGAAGGAGAAAGAGGGTGCTGCAGGTGCATTTCTCAGCCCACAACAACACTGTCTGAGGGACAGCTGATCCCAAGGCTCAGGGAAAAGACCCAGGGCAAAGTAAGAACAGAAAGACATAAGCCCATACTGCCCACTTGGCCCTATAGCCCCATAGCCCCATGAAGAAAACAAAGGCATGAATCCTGCCTGCCAGGTATCAGCAATGAACACCAGAGAAACTGCAGCAGTGAATGTAGGGTTAAGGAGCAGACTATCTATAAACAGAAATGCTGCCAGAATGAGAAAACAAAGAAATAGAGCTTAAAATAAATTAAAACAGCAGAAAATCACAGTAATCTGGATGGAGTTAAACAACCTATCGGTGACAGAGCTCAATACAATGATTATTAAAATGATCAGTGAAATTAGTGATAATTTCAGCAAAGCAATAGCATTAAGAAAGACATAGGGATCATAAAAAGAGATCAGGCAGAGATTAAGATTACAGTAACTGAAATAAAGAATGGAATAAAAGGAATCACCAGACAAGATGAAGCAGAGGTGTGATTCAGTGATTTGAAAGGAAAGGTACTAGACATTCAATCAGAACAACAAAAAGAAAAAAGGATCCAAAAAATGAAGATATTGAGTCTCCTCTGGGACAATACCAAGTGTAACAACATTAGCATCACAGGAGTACCAGAAAGGGAAGAGAAACAGCAAGGAATTGAGAACGTATTTGAAAAAATAATGACTGAAAATTTTCCTAACCTGGTGAAGGAAATAGACATACAAGCCCAGGAAGCACAGAGAGTCCCAAACAAGATAAACCCAAATTGGCCTACAATAAGACACATCCTAATTAAAACAGCAAAAGTTAAAGACAAAGAAATAATATTAAAAGCAGCAAGAGAAAGGCAAATAGTAACTTAGAAGTGATCACCTATACAACTGTCAGTGAACTTCTCAACAGAAACTTTACAGGCCAGAAGAGACTGGCAGAAATTATTCAATGTGATGAAAACCAAGGATCTACAAAGAAGATTAATATATTTGGCAAGGCTATCATTCAAAACTGAAGGACAGATACAGAGCTTTCCAGACAAGAAAAAGCTAAGAGTTCATCACCATCAAATTAATGCTACAAAGCATGTTAGAAGAACTTAAGATGGAAAGAAAAAGCCAAAATTATAATTAACAAAATGGCAATAGCTACATATATATCAAGGATTATGAGTATCCAACAGGGGAAGACAGATATAATGCGACTTCACTTATAGGTGAAATCCAAAGAAGAAAAACAAGCATAACAGAAACAGCTTCATAGATATAGAAAATATTTGGTTTGTTGACAGATGGAAGGAGATTTGTGTGAGCAGATGAAATAAGGGGAAGGTATTGGGAAATTCAGTTTGGTGGTTACAAAGCAATAGTTATGGGGATATTGGGTATAATATAAAAATATAGTGAATAATGTTGCAATAACCATATCTGGCATCAGATGGGTACTAGATTTGGTGGGGTGAGGGGAGGAGAGCTGGAGGGGTGGGTGAAAAGGGGGGAAATCAAGAAGTACATATTCATAGTTACAAAACAGTCACAGGGATATAAAGTGTAGCATAGGGTATATAGTCAGTAACACTGTAATAACTATAGTGTCAGAGGGGAACCAGAGGTATTGGAATGAGGATTTTGTAAGTTATATAAATGGCTCACCACCATGCTGTATATGAA
>PVJL010021374.1:0-10726 GCA_004026885.1 Lyroderma lyra
GAGATGGCAAGATGGGGTTCGCTGTGCAAGACACTTGCCAGGGGGCATGTCCACGAGGGAGGACGGCAGGAACATCCAGAGTAGATCCTGTGTACCACACGCATGGCGTGCCTGGCCTCTCTGCAAGGGAGCGAGGGAGTGGGGGAGACCCATGGCACAGACCTGACAGCGTTTCCGCCAGGCCGGCCAGCGGTCCTCAGTTCACAGTGTCCTAAAAGGAGATTCCTGGAGCAATGGGGAAGATTGGCCCATCCCTAACCTCCCCGCCATGCTCAGTCCTTGCCTGAAAGCAGCCCGTTGGGTCAAATCTGAGATGCACCCAAACGCGTGGCAGCTGGCGCCTCCCCGTGAACTGAGGCCCACGGTGGTCTCTTTCCGGGGTGCCCCGTGCTGCCTGCACCCAAAAGACGTTCCTGTCCTGCATTTTTCCTTCAGGTCCTTATTTCACCATAGAGATTGCAAAAGGCCCTCTTATGTCAGCCGATTCCCATTTCTGAACATTGTGTGACAGAGGGGTACCCCCATCTTCCTATTCATGTATACACCTAAGTGACTTGGTCTGACTTTATGTAACACACACGTACTGTTCTTCGGTCACAGCAACGGGTAGACAAGCGTGCACCTGAGTGTGGGTAACCGTCCTTTAACATTCCACTGCAAGTCACCTCAGGTAACCATTCAGTAGCAAAAAGCAAAAGCAAATCAGTATGTTTTTCTCAGAAACGTCTTCAGCAACCCTATGGCTAACACTTCCATCCAACAGTTTATGTCACCTGAGTGTACTGGTGTGTAATTTGCACTTTATATCCTTGTAAAGCAACTGGCTTGAAGGTGTCTCACTCCCAGCTGTCATCTGGTTAAACCTGGTCAAGGTTATCTGCCAGCATTGTGGGGGTACATTAGTAACCCTCGATCTCATTTCCACGCCAAGGTTACAGTGTAGAACCTGAGAGCCTTAGACAAACCACTTTGAGCAGTAAATATACTTCCGACCGTATTTTTAAGGTTGCAGACCTGCCTCCAGAAGAGTCTGCCAGCAGGACAGCAGTGACCCTGCTGCGAGGCACTCGTTGGACTTTTCTTAACAAATTGTAAACTTGGAAATTCATGCTTAGCTTCTAAAGTGCATGCGCGGGAAAAGCATTTCCATCCATAACTCAGATAACTGGATTGTCGGTTATGAGAAAATTCTATTTAAAATTGTTTGCTAACCAGCTTCCGTCACATGACTAATAGCTAATCGGGATCACCCGAAGAATATGTAACCACTCGTTTTTCTAATTGAGCTAAACTGTATTCTCATATATTAATCCTATTTGAACTGCTGTGATAAGCACACTCAAAATCTCACTACTTGAATATCTAAAGACTTGCCCTCACGGTTCTTTGGAGGTTGTGGTCGTGGATTTTTCCCACACAGCCACTCCAGGACAGAGCTACTTTCCATGTACATAGGCTTCCAGAGGTCTCCATAAAAGCTGGGACATGTCATCCAATGAGGTGACAGTGTCGGTCTATTCAGGCGGCTATAACAAAATACCACAGCCTGGGTAGCTTACAACTAGCAAAAATATCATGGCTCACAGTTCTGGAGGCTCCCAGATCAAGACACCAGCATGGTTGAGTGTGGTGAGAACCCCCTTTCTGGTTCACAGACAATACCCTCTTGCTGTGTCCTCACCTGATGGAAGGGACTAGGGGTCTCTGGAGTCTCTTTTCTAGAACACTGATGCCACTCATGAAGGCTCCACCCTCATGACCTGAGCACCTCCCAAGGCCCCACCTCCTGAGACCATCACACTGGGGGTTAGGCGTCCAACACATGACCGGCAGCCAGGAGAAGGCAAACACTATTGGGCAGTGCTGGCCACGACCACGTCTTCTAGCAGATGAGTGCCATGAAATGTCCTGCATTTCTTTAGTTTTCAGTAGGGACATTTTCACAGAACTGGCTTCTCCTTCACGTTGTGCTTTTATGATGTTTTGTTACAGCACACAGCTACCAAATGCATTTCTTACCCTTTCTGTATCTTTGTTGATATTTGGCATTGTTTTTCAATTCATGATTTTTATATCCAATTGGATTTCTTATGTTTTACGTTGTTATAAATTTTGTGAATGACTTACAAAAGGGGAGAACACACAACACAAGTTAAAGAATCATTCAAATGGTCACAATGCATAGGACTGAAAGAGACATACTTGTATTATCTTTAGTACATCGTAATTCTTGTTGTATCTACCAAACTTAACAACATACCTATGATATAGGAAGATAATGGTTAAAATTTATTAAAAAAAAACTTAAAAATATAGAAAAATTGGAGCAAAAATAGCAAGGAAGCATTAAGTTCACTTAACTGATTAGAGGTTTCAAAAGCACTGGATCAATGGTAATTGTTTTTAGCTAGCTTGGCTATTTGTGAGTCTTATTTTTCTATGTATATCAGGAAAGAATGCTTTTTCCCAACCTATGTCAAGTCTGCTGCCCAGATCTACATTATCTAAAGACAGAACATGAATAAAAAGCTCATAAATCCTCCAACATGAGTCTGTCAATGTTCCAGAATCTTTTCGGTGCTCCCCCCACAATTTCCCTGATAGGAGCCTTTCTTAGTGTTTTTATTTCATAGATAACCATTCTTACAATTGCAAGTTGACAAGGAAGCAGAAACACATTGAAGTCACCCTGGTCTTCTGGCTATTGCAGGTTTATTTGTGCAAAGAGTTTTTTCGAATGGAAGCCTGAGCGTTGTGAAAATGCGAACCATCAAGTTCTCCGGTGCCAGCATTAACTGAGCATGTGCCCTTAATTGCTTATAATGTTAGAAACTTCAGACTGGGAACTCCAAGTGGTGAAACAGCATTTGGTTTACAGCAAAGGCCAAATATTGTGGCACCTATACCTTGCTTCTGCTGTCTGTATTGGCTGGAGAGTTTTAGTTGTTAAAAATTAGTTTTAAATTTTTTACTTGGTCTTTTGGTATGTGAAGTCTAGAACGAAGAAGCCATCATGTTATAACCATAGATTCAGGATGAGTTTTTGCCTTCAAATATTTTTCTGTAGTCAAAGTGCAATGAAATTTTTAAAAATAATTAGTGGATTAAACTGAATCAGAATCACAGATATTGAAAATAAAATTAGTCTTTATATTTATATATATTTCAATGTGATAATTTCCTGAAATGATTCAAACTGTATTTTCTAAGTTAATAATGTGTGTGTGTGTGTGTGTGTGTGTGTGTGTAGTCCAGCACAAATACTGCTCCTTTTTAATGAGTTGGTAATCTAATCTCTACCAAATCTTTTATTACAAAATTATAAGCATGTAATTTTTTAACATAACAAAATCACACTCAAGCATATTTTAGGTGACATTTTAAATGAAATTTTCAAATTGCTGTCCATCTCATGTGAGACATTCACATACAAGGTCTGGCATTATTTCTTCCAGGCTATAAACACACACACGTGCAAACTACTCAGTAAGGTTTCATAACCTTAGTGTATCTGTGTCTCACACTGTGTTCGTGTGGACATGGGGCAGTGTCTTGCTGAGTGGTATTCATTATTGTTTTTGTGTGCCACTGTAAGAATGGCAGAGCTTGAGTTAGAGCAATGAACAAACATTAAAATTTTTGTTAAAATTGGCAAGAGTGGAAATGATATCAGGGAGATGTTAGTTCAAGTTTACAGGAATGATGCCATGAAGAAAATGGCAGTGTACAAATAGTTTAATGTTTTTCTAAAGGGAAAGAAAGCATCTCTTATGAAAAGAAGTCAAGGCAGCCAATAACGAGCAGAACTGACAAAAACATTGCAAAAATTTGTTGAGTTGTGCATCAAAATTGTTGGCTGACTGTGAGAAGCAGAGCAGACCAAGTAAACATATTTAGAGAAACAGGAAAGTCTTAACTGAAAATCTTGGGATGAGAAAGGTGTGTGCAAAAATGGTCCCAAAGAGCTCACTGATGAACTAAAGCAAAGGAGAGTTGAAGTTTGCCAAGACCTTTTGGAGAAGCAAGATGGTGTTTCGGGCTGTGTTATCACTGGTGATGAAACATGGGTGTACCAGTGTGACCCTGAAACAAAGCATCAAAGTGCATGATGGAAGTCAGCCAATTCTCCACGCATGACCAAAACAGTTCCATCAGTCCTAACCAAGAGTCAAAACGATGTTGCTAAACTTCTTTCATATCAGAGAATCTTGTTCATTATGAATTTGTACCAACTGGGCATATAGTCAGCCAAGTTTACTATTTGGAAGTGCTGAAAAGGTTGTGTGCAAAGGTTAGATGAAAACAACCTGAAGTTTTTGCCAACAACTCATGGCTCTTGCATCATGCCAATGCACCGGCTCACACGGCACTGTCTGTGAGGGAGCTTTTGGCCAGGACACAAATAACTGTACTGGAACACCCTTCTTACTCACCTGATCTGGCCCCCAATGACTTTTTTCTTTACCCAAGGATAAAGGAAATATTGAAAGGAAGATATTTTGATGACATTCAGGACATCAAAGGTAATACGACGACAGCTCTGATGGCCATTCCAGAAGGAGTCCCAAAATTACTTTAAAGGGTGGACTAAGTGCTGGTGTCAGTGCATTGCTTCCAAAGGAGAGTACTTTGAAGGTGACCATAGTGATATTTAGCAATGAGGTATGTAGCACTTTTTCTAGAATTAATTTGTGAACTTAATTGTCAGGTCTCTGTATTAAGCTGAAATTAATTAAATGTAGGAAAAATAAAATTACTGTGTTATATTTATCTTCTTATATAACATTAATTTGCACTTAATAATACAAGCAAAGGAATTTATCAATATGGAATTGTCCCTGCTATTTCAATATAACATTCATATCTTTTGCAACGTTGGGTTGCTGGAGAGAATTGTTATATGGGTTCTCTGGGTCTTAGAGAGTGAACTGTAGAGTAGCATTACAGCCAAGTTTATCCATAAATATAGGACCTTCATTCATTACCACCTAGCTATTTGTTTAGCCAAGTGATAATGGATTACATTGGAATGCAAAAGCAATTGTAATATGGATTGGCTAGGAAAACAATAATCTAGTAAAGGACACAGTGGAATCCAATTTGAAGTTTTTAGCCTCAATTAAAGTTGCTAGGAAGTAGCAGAGCACATGAATCATGCTGGGATGAAGTAATCTAATTGTTGCAAGTCTTTAAAGTACATCAGAGCTCTAACCAAAGGTAAGAAACAGCATAGTGACAATAAAAGGTCCTTGGACACAATATATTTACCCATTCATTTGTTTGTTCTTCATTAAATGTTTATTGACCCTCTCCTATGTGTCAGGCAGTGTGTTAGGCCCTGAAGATGCATTAACATCTTCACTCACTGTGATATCCTGTGGCAAAGATCAGGATATACTTTTATTTAAAAAGCCTTGTCCAACCGGAGGTGGTCTGAGTGCAATTTCTTTTTTCCTTAGAAATTGGACAATTCCATGTTAAGTGCCCAGAGTAATCAGGAAATATTTGCATTGATTGCTGCCACCTTACTGCCAGCGAATCTTCAGAGAAGCAAGGAAGCAAGTACTCTTTCCGATGCATCTGTAGGGACACTTGGGTAGCTCGACTAAGGATTAATGTCATTTGAGCACAGTCAGGTCTTCCCTAATCTTCTTAAGTTACTAATTGGTCCGCACAGACGCCAGAAAATTTCCCTTAAAGTTAAGACACGTACTGAATATAAGATTTTTGGCTTTGTGGGGGGACTAAGTAGGGAAGTAGCATCAAACCATTTACTCTCCCTTGCTTTTTATTACCCATGCCTACAAGTAGTAGGGTCCTTCCTTCATTCTACCTCTGTCATAGCCGTTACGAATCCATCTTGCTGTTTCAATGATAACCTGCCTTGTCCACTCCTGTTTTCTCTCCTGACAAAGCATTATCTTCTCAGTGCACCGTGAGAGGGCCACTGAGTGAGCCCACGGGAAAGCTCACTCTCAGTGTCATGAGGCACAATATAAACAGACGCCGCCCCGGGGGGAGATTGGCAATGACCTCACCTTTGTGGGCCTGCTTTGAGGCCTGTAGGGGCACCTTTTATTTTGATGCTGCATTTGATATGAAATGACATTTGCCTTGAGCTTTCCACCGCTAATGTGGATGCCCCTGGGGTTATGTCTAGACTGAATGGGACACGGCCTTTTGGGACACTATTTCCTTTGGAGGCAGTTCAGTCTCAATTAAACAAAAGAAAAAGAAATGCTGATATGAATCAGAAGTGCCATAATAAGCAGTTTGCAGGGGCATTGTACAAACTCTTATCCTTTTATAATTCTGCTTGCAATGTTTTAAACATTATAACAGTGAATGTATAATTCTATTTGAGGAGTTTCTACAACACATGATATTTATTTATTTATTTATCTATCTATATATTTATGAGAACCTTTTGTGTGTACTGCATAATGCTAGCTATAGAAAAAGTTACAAATACACTCCAGAAAGAGTCAATAATTTAGAGTGTTAAGTAAAATGACAAGAAAACAGATTGCACGTATCCTAACAGTGTTTTGAGTTCTACCCTGAACTATACCATTAGAGGAATTAGGGAAACTTTTTATAATGAAGGTATAATAGAATTCAAATATCACCCTAATTGGTTCGTAGTATTTTCATAATGGTGATAGAATTTAAAGCATTAGGCGTGAACAAATGTAATGTGAAAATTCTGTGTTAATTAAAAGTAATTTCACAGATAATTACAGAAATGATAAAGAAAACACACCACAAATACAAGGTCTCAGAAAATATCGCATAACCTAAGTAACATTTGAAATGGTAAATGACAAAACACAGGAAATAAATTGAAAAAATTTTTTTCCAGAAATAAATACTAAATTCAAGGTACCCAAAGGAAAATAGATTTGAATATAAGTATAATTAGGGACAGAGAAGTTATCAATGAAAAAAATAAAAAATATAAAACGAACTAATTTAAAAACATCAAAGAAAAGGACAGTCTGCACACTGTATTCCACAGACTTTCTTCCTGGATGCAAATGAGAAAGATTGTGGGTGGAGCTCTCTCAGAATGACAGGTGTGGGGGAAGGGGTAGTCTGCCTTGACTGGAAAAGCACTAGGCCCTGCCTACTCCTCTCTTCAGGTGATTCTCTCAGAAGTCTTAAGCTTAGAGACATCTCCTGCCTAGCCAAGGATGTGAGGAAAGGCGAAGAGGACCAGGACACGCAGGAGCCGAGGACCCCCGATAACGTTTGGCGAGACATACCCTACTGCAGACAGAGGGCCAGAGAGCCCCATGCACCATACGTGTCGCATCTACACGGCAAATTTTAGCTGTCACAGTAAGGAGAGGCAGAGACACTGAGGAAGCCTAACTGACATTTACAGAAACTTCCAACCAACAGCAGCAGAGTCAATACTTTCTTTGAATAGACTTCATTTTTTTAGAGCAGTTTTAGATACACAGCAAAATTGAGCATAAAGTCGAGAATTCTTATAAACCTCCTGTCCCCACAAATGCACAGTCTTCCCCACCAGCAACGACTCACCTCGGAGTGGTGCATTTGTTATGACTGAAAATCCTGCAGTGACACATCAATGTCACCCAAGGTCCATCGCTGACATTAGAGTTCACTCACAGTGTACATTCTATGGGTTTTGACAAATGCGTAATGACATGCACCCACCATTATAATATCAGACAGAACAGTTTCGCTGCCCAAAAATGTCCTCTGTGCTCCACCTAGTCATCCCTCCCTCCCATCAACCCCCGGCAAACACTAATCTTTTTACTATTTTCATAGTTTTTCTTTTTCCAGAATGTTACGTAGTTAGACCCTACAGTATGCAGCCTTCCCATATTGGCTTCTTCCACTAGGTAATGTGCTTTGCAGTTTTCTGTGTGTCTTTTCATGGTTTGAGAGCTCATTTCTTTTTAATACTAAATATTCCATTGTCTTGATGTACCATAGTTTATTTATCCATCACCTACTAAAGGATAGTTTGGTTGCTTCCAGGTTTTAGAAATTATTTATAAACATCTATATGCAGTTTTTTGGTTTGTTGTTGTTGTTGTTGTTGGACATAAATGTTCAACTTATTTAAATATCAAGTAGCAAAATTGCTGGGTCATCTCCTAAGAATATGTTTAGTTTTGTAAGAAATTGCCAAACTGTCTTGCAAAGTGAATGTTTTACATTCCCATGAACAGAATGAGACTGCCCATTGCTGCCCAGTCTCCCCATCATTTGGTGGTGTCAGTATTTTGAATTTGGGGCATTTTAAAACTATCTCATTGATGTTTTACTTTGTAATTCCCTGATGGCATATGGTGTTGAGCATCTTTTCATTTGCTTATCTGAGATGTCTACTTTGGTCTTCTGTCCATTTTTCATTGGGTTGTTTTCTTATTGTTAAGCTTTAAGAGTTCTTTTTATATTTTGGATAATAGGTTTGTTTTTTTTAATTGGACATGTTTTTGATAAAGATTTTCTTCTACTCTGGCTTGTCTTCCTATTCTCCTTGCATTGTCTTTTGCAGAGCAGAAGTTTTTAATTTTAATGATGTTCAATTCATCAATTTTTTTCTTTCATGGATCATATCTTTGGTGTTACATCTCAAAAGTGATTGCCTTATGAAAATTATCCTAGATTTTTTCTTATTTTATAATATACTGGTTGTGTAGTTTTACAGATACAAAGAGGGGGGATGTACAGATTGGAAAGGCAGAAATAAAACTTTATATTTCAAGATAACATAATCCTCTATGTAGAAAATATCAAAGAGCCTACAAAAAGAGTTTGAGATCTACTATATGTATTTAATGAGGTTTCAGAACACTAGTCAATAAAAAAATATCACTGGTATTTCTTCCTATTAACAACGAACAATCAGATATTGAATTTTAAAACTACCATTTATGTAACACCGAAAACGAGAAATACTTAGATATAAATGTAACAAAATATGAGTATATGTAAAATTTGTATTCTGAACACTACAAATCAAATAGGATATAACTACAAGGAGAGATAACAGTGTTCATGGATTAGATGATCCATAGTGTTAAATACACATTTTTTCCAAACTGACTTATAAACTCAACAAAATTCCAATCAACCTCCCATGTTTCTAATCTACTGAAAAGCTGATCCTATGATTTACATTGAAACACAAATGAGTTAGAGTAAGTAACACAATTTTGGAAAAGAGAACAATGTTGAAAGATTCGAAGGACCAGAATTCAAGACTTATTATAGACCCGTAGTAATTAAGACAGTCTACAGTTCAAATGCTAATCTCTTCCAAAAACAACCTCACAGACACACCCACAATAATTTTTTTACCGGCTCTGTGGGCATCACTTAGCTCAATCAAGCTGACCCATAAAATTAACCATCGCAAATACTAAGCAGACAAAAACATGCAACCACTATGAGAGTTAATCCGATACAGGATGCAGGGAAGAACTTGCCAAGCAGCTGCACTAGAATGTGCAAAGTTTCTACTGCAAGAAGGAGCATAGCTAGTCCTAGAGAAAGACTCGGTTTTACTAGGGACCACGGTTAAAAGTAGCAGGGGAAGAGAAAGATACACATGCAAAGTCTTTTTGATACCATTAAGAGCTTGGTCTGTATCCTCGGAACAATGAGAAGTCAGTCCATGTGTTGTAATAGGGGAGGCATATTCAAATTTTCATTTGAAAAAGATGACTTAGATTGCACGGAGGGCAAAAATGTCGGCCTTTCTGTTTGGGGGTTACTCCAGGACACCCAGCGGGGAAGCCGTTTAGTTGCACTGTAGTGTAGAGTCAGACGTGGCAATGCTTTCCCATTTTGCATTCCTCCCAGATTGTGATTCCTGTTCCCTCTGCCTTTGTGTCCCAGACCACCCTGGCTCCTTGTGGGGTGTGACCACTCTGATCTCCCCATGCATAAAGGGCCTGTGCAAAAAAATGTGGGGACAATGACACAGACGTTGAATGTCTTTTTCTGACCAATTTCAAACCACACATTTGTGGTTTAAGGGCTATGAAGTACAATTAACATTCGGTAAATCCAGGTAAGTAGGACCAGAGGAGAATTGGATAGCTAATTAAACCATTTAACAAAATTAAATTCTGATGGAAAAAAGAAATTCTAAGAATTAACAGTTGGGCAATCTCAATATCACCTCATCTTCTCCCTCCTTCTTCTCCTTCTTTTCTACCTCTCTTTCTTCTGTTTTTTCCTGTAGTCCTCTATTTTTCCCTTGGGTAATCAATTTTGAGCCCAGAGGCTCTGAGGTATTTTTAGTATCGTTCGTATTCTGTTTTTGCACGTGAATTTGGCTCTTTCTTTTTGCCCTCTGCTTGTCTATCTCTATCTTCTCTACTTACAACTTCTCTAGCAGCTAAAAAGTCACCTCACCCTGAATAATTCACTCTTCAAGGCAAACATTACGCCAAAATTATTTGGACATTTAAAGAAAAGAATTTGACTCATGGTGATGATGTCATTATGTTCCGCTCCAATTTCTGAATATCTATTTGGTAAAATATAACATCTATGTGGTCACTTCTATAGGAAGATTAGTCAACTAAATACTCGAATATCATTACAATTAAATTTGATGTGAAGTTATGTCGGACATTTTAATAATACAAAAGGTAATATGAATTGATGAGATTCGTATGTTAAGCAATGTATGTGTGGGAATTTCAGAGCATATGAGGACAAGAATAACTCT
>PVJL010021375.1:0-10691 GCA_004026885.1 Lyroderma lyra
AGCAGCAGCAGCAGCAGCAGCTTAATGAGATTGGTTACCTATGGGGATGGGTGAGAACAAGTGAAAAAATGAAAGAAGTGGGACTAGGGTAGCAGGGATGAGGCACTTGTGTGAGTATACTTTCTTGTATAAATATGACTTATAGAACTATGGGAATGTCTCATATAGCCACAAATAAATAATTAAGATCAACAAGGGCATGGGTCAAACTAAAATGAAATACAAATAACAAGTGGATCCAACTGGATTACAAATAAAAAAGATAACTGCTGAATAACTACACAAAGTACCCTGAAAAGGAAGAATTTTGACTACATAGTATAAGGTTAAAGATTAAAAGAACTGTACACACACTTTAAAATGGATAATTCTATGTTATATGAATTTTATATAAATTATATATGAATTTTACTTCAATTAAAAAATAACCAGAGAACAGCTTCCGGTGGAGCCTGGCTGTGGATGTCCTGCGTTTGACGCCGTGTTGCCGTGGAAGCTGAGCGAGCTCCGAAGCAGTACCGAGGAATTCCAGTATTTGCTGCGATAACCTCATCGGTACGCCAAGATGGCGATGCAAGCGGCCAAGAGGGCGAACATTCGCCTCCCACCTGAAGTAAATCGAATTTTATATATAAGAAATCTGCCCTAAAAAATCACAGCTGAAGAAATGTATGATATATTTGGGAAATATGGACCTATTCGTCAAATCAGAGTGGGAAATACACCTGAGACTAGAGGAACAACTTACGTGGTCTATGAAGACATCTTTGATGCCAAGAATGCTTGTGATCACCTGTCGGGAATCAATGTTTGTAACAGATACCTTGTGGTCTTGTACTATAATGCCAACAGGGCATTTCAGAAGATGGATACCAAGAAGAAGGAAGAACAGTTGAAGCTTCTCAAGGAGAAATACGGCATCAACACAGATCCACCAAAGTAAATGTCTGCATTTTTATTTTGGACTGAAACCCATGAACAACCGTGGCCCTTTTCCAGTTTTTAATTAATACTGAATATTGTGATTTCTTATTTGAGATTCAGAATAACCTGCTTAAAACTTTCATACGTGTTAGAATATATTATTAGTAAACATAGCTTTTTGTAAAACATGTCAGTGTTTTCTCTTGAACTTTCCACTCCTGTTTGATATCAGGAAAAAAAAAACAGCAGTTGAACCTTATTAAGAATTGTTTGGTGGTAGGTGGTCCTAGAGACTGAGCTTCCTGAGAGCAAGGACCTTTTTATAGTCTTAATGCCTCCACTGTCGAGCCCAGTGCTTAGCTATCAAGCAGGCTAGTTAGTATTGTCATTATTGAGTGTCTATTAATAATGTAATCTTTATAACAACCCCACAAAGGTGGGCATCTCCATTTTGCAGGTAAAGAAACAAAAGTTGGTTGGTTGAATGGATAAAATGCTTACATTTAGAGTTGCTGTAACATCAATCACTTATTAACCATGCCAATATATTTGAATAATATTTGCTTTCCAGTTAACAAAACACCTTTGTCAACATGGGTACTCTTGTCCTTAGAACAGAGGCCTGTTCCAAAAATGGTCATTTAGATGATAGCACATTGTTAGAAATTGGAGAGCAAGCTGCTTGGGTAGTGGTGTTCATTGTTATGTGTCTAAGATTGTATTTATATAGTCTTTCTGTTTAGTTAATAAGTGTCTGTGTATAATTTAGACCTTAGCTCATAGTATATCTTTGCCATAAATAAAATACTTAATGCTTAGTCTTACAAAAAAAAAATAACCATAGATAAATTGTGCTCTAGTTAGTAAATATGTTTCACATGGGAATCTGTGTTAGCAATTCTGAAATTATGTCAAGTGTTAAGCAAGTAAGTAAATATACTGTGGATAATGAGAAAGAGGCTTCTCATTGTTAATAAAGAAGTTATGAATAAAGGATTTCTGGTCAAGACGGCACAGTAGGTAAATCCTGTTCTCAATTCCTCTCAAGCCCACAACAATTAAAACTAAAATACAGAAAAATTATCACTGAGAATTGCCTGAAGTCTAGCAAAATTGAAGCCTTAAAACTATGGACATACAGAAGAAGCCATGTTGAGACTAGTAGGAGCAAGAACATGGAATGAGCTTGTTCCACACCTGCATGTAATCATTAAAAATTGAGAGAAGGGAGGCTCAGCAAGATGGTGACCAGAGAGGGAATCCCTAAAACCTCAAATGGAAAATAAAATTAAACAGCCAGCCAGGATCCAACACAGGAAATCCTGAGTGACACAGTGACAGCTGAGAGATTCATACATCGCAAGAAAACACCTGAAGGTTAGAGAAAGAAGGGTGAGAAGGAGAGAATGGAGGAAGCAGAGATGGATCATGACCTGACCTCAGCTAACTGAAGGAACTAGGAAAATATCAAGGAAAACTAGCCAAGGAGCAACACAATAATAGGTGGTGGGGAGGCCGAGTGGCGACAAGAGTGGAGGCCAGAGTGATGGAACCTTGTGAGACCATTAGGGAACTGGACCAAGCAGCAGCAGCATGTTAGAGACATAGTTTGAGAGCCATGCCCTGGGTAGCACAGAAGCTGAGGAAAGCATTTTAACTGCCCTAGGTGGAAACAGGGCCCCCAGCTGCAGCACCACAGCTCTCAGCACTTGAAAACACTGCTGAGAGCAGTTCCTATGGAAACACTAAGCTGCTGAAACACAGTCCCAGGTAAAATGCAGGCTCAGGAAAAGGGAGAAAAGCTGGTGGCACGTGCCCTGACCAAGTGAGTGCAGACCTCTATCAGCTTGTATTCCATCAGCCTCCCTTTCTCCCTTCTCTTCCCCAGTTTCCCTAACAAACCACATGAAGTGGAGTAGCCACAGCCTGCCCTGCCCCCAAGGGCAGGTGGAGGCTGGAGATATGGCTTAACCACCACCCCTCTCTACCAATGTTTGCCCCCCTGCACCACCTAGTGTCTGCTCTACAGCAAGACATTACAGTGATACCAACAAGGAAGAGAAAGGAAAGCTCTCCCTGGACTGGTCACAGAAAGAGCTCTCATGTCTAAAAGAGAGGCTGCAGTGTCCAGTGCTGCTGTGCAGAAAAACACTATGAATACTTTATTATTCAAAGCCACTCAGAGAGATTAAAAAATCTCCAGAAAAGGATCTTATAGATATAAAAATGTATGATCTAAGTGACATAGAATACAAGGTTGCAGATCTAAAGGCTCTCAGAGAAATAAAAACATATTGGCAGAACACCATAACTGAGATGAATGATCTCACAAAGAACATATGAACAAAAGGAACATTTCAACAAAGAAATTGAAATTATAAGAACCAGATGGAAATTAGAGAGATAAATAATGCAATAGAAGAAGTGAGAAATAAAATAACTGCCATAAAAAAACAGGGCCAACCAAATGGAGGAAAGAATTAAAGATATTAATGATTGGAATATAGAAACAACACAGAAAGAAGAAGATAAGGACTTTAGAGTCAAAAGTATGGAAAGAACTCTGCATGAACTCTCTGACTCCATTAGAAAAAACAGTATTAGAATAATAGGCTTAGAAGAAGGAGCAGAAAATAATCCTACAGAGAGCATACTCAAACAAATAGTAGACGAGAACTTTCCAAACCTATGGAAAAATCTGGAACCTCAAATTCAAGAAGAAAATAGGTCCCCTACCTACCTGGACCCTGGCAGATCTTCTCTAAGACACATTATACTGAAGATGTCAAAAACCAAAGACAAAGAGAGAATTCTCAAGGCAGCCAGGAAAAATTTTAAAAAGAAACAAAACTTTAACCTTTAAAGGAAAACCCATCAGGCTATCATCAGACCTCTCAGAAGAAACTCTACAAGTCAGGAGGGCATGAAATCAAATATTTTAAATATTAAAAGAGAGAAACTTCCAACCAAGAATAAATTATTCATCAAAATTATCCTTCAAAAATGAAGGAGGACTAAAGACATTATCATACACACAGAACCTGATGGAATTCTCCAGCATGAGACCAGCATTTCATGAAATGCTATAAAAGGCTCTTTGACATGAAACAAAATCCCAAAATAAATGGAATAGAGTTGGGACAGAAAAAAGAAATAAAAATTTTAAAAAGGAAGGAGGAATGGACACAAAAAAAAATCCTCATATATCAATCATTACTCTAAATGTAGACAGACTGAACTCAACAATAAAAACATACAGAGTAGCAGATTGGATTAAAAAAACAAAACGCATCCATATGCAATCTCCAAGAGACACACCTAAGTCATGAGGACAAACACAGATTCAGAGTGAAAGAATGGAACACAATACTCCAAGAAAATGGTTTCCAGAGAAGAGCAGGAGTTACCATACTAATATCTGACAAAACAAACTTCAGGTTAAAAAATATAACAAGTGACAAAGAAAGACATTTCATAGTGATAAAAGAGACAATACAACAACAAGAAGACTTGACCCTAATTAATATATATATGCCCCCCATCAGGAAGCACCAAAATATACAAAGCAACTACTAACAGATCTGAAAGGAGAAATTGACAAAAACACTATTGTAGGGGACCTAAACACCCCCTTAACAGCCATGGATGGATCATCCAAACAGAAAATAAATAAGGAAGTATCAGCTTTAAGTGACACATTACAACAATTGGTTATAATTGATATATACAGGATGCTTCATCTGACAAAAAAAGACTATGTTTTCTTTTCTAGTGCACCTGAAACATTCTCAAGGATAGACCACATGCTGGAACACAAAACTAGCCTCCACAAATTCAAGTAGATTGAAATCATATCAAGTGTATTCCCAGACCACAAAGCACTTAAATTGGAGATCTACTGAAAAAAAAAAGCAGAAAAAAATCACTTATACCTGGAGATTAAACATCTTATTTAAAAATGACTGGATCAAAGAACAAATAAAAGAAGTGATTAAAAAATACATAGAGAGAGAGGGCAAGATGGTGACTGGTCCCTAAAGCCTCTCCCAGAAAACAGAATTGAACTGCTCTCCAGGAGCCAAGAAAGAAGACCCTGAGTGACACAGCAACAACTGAGAAATCCATACAGTGCAAGAAAATACCTGAAGGTTGAGAGAAGGGGGCAAGTGGGAGAGAGGGGAGGGAGCAGAGACAGATCATGACAGGATCCCATCACTGCTGACTGTCTGGGAGCAACACAGTGCACAGGAGGGAGGAGATCAAAAGGTGACAAGAGTGAAGGCCAGCCAGAGTGGCAGAACAATGAAAAACTGTGGGGAAGCTGGGCTTTAGAGCAGCGTTTTGGGGACAGAGCTTGGGGGCCAGCCTCTGAAGCTCTTCAGTAGCAGGAGGGCTGAGTGAGCACTCTGAACAACCGCAGGCCAAGGTGGGGCCCCAGAGACAGCTCCTGGGCTCCCTGCATCCCCGCAGCCCACAGCATGCATGCACATAGCTCCTCCACAGGGCTGCAGTTCCCTGACCACACCAGAGGTGAGCCAGCTGCCTTCGTGCAACCTCTGACATCAGGGCCACGATTTGGACCCTTGGCTTGCACACACCCAGCGCCCTCACGAGGTGTGCGTCTGCAGACTCCACCCCAAACGGTGAGTCACTGGAGCAGGCCCAGAAAGAAAGGCAGATTTGATAGCATTCACCCCAGCCAGCAACAGTGGCCTCAGCCTGCATGCCGCAGCTTCCCCAGCAAAGAGCAGGAGAGGGAGCTGCACCAGCACACCTTTTGTTGGCCTATTCCCTCTCCTATAGCCTCCCCAACAAACCACACTAAGCAGAAGGACCACCGATAGACAAGCCCCACCTCCAAAAGTGGCAGACCAGAGATAAGACTTAAATACCTCCCCTCTCTCCCAAAACTTGGCCCCCAATGCCACCTAGTGTCTGCCCTACAGCAAGACACCACAAAAATACTAATCAGAGGAAAGAGCTCCTGGGCTCTGCTGAACATAAAGTGCTTATGCCAAAGAAGAAGAAACCAGCAGACAGTATGAATATCTTAGGATCTAAAGCTGCTCAGAAAGGAGATGAAATATCTCCAGAAAAAGATCTCATAGACCTAGACATTTCTGAACCAAGTGACAAAAAATTTCAAGTAGCCATTATAAAGGCTCTGAGAGAAATGAAAACATACTGGCAGAACACCATAGCTGAGGTGAACAACCTAAGAAATAAAATCCATGAACAAAAGGAACAATTTAACAAAGAAATTCAAAACATAAGGAAGAACGAAATGGAAATTTGAGATATCAATAATAAAATAAAATAAGTGAGAAATGAAGTAACTGTCATAAGAAACAGGGCCAACCAGATGGAGGAAGGAATTAGTGATATCAAAGATCAGAACATGGAAATATCTCAAAAAGAGAAAGATAAGGAATATATAACCAAAAGGATTGAAAGAACTCTACAAGAACTATCTGAGTCCGTGAGACAAAACAACATCAGGATAATAGGATTAGAAGAAGAAGCAGAGCATGCTACAAAGAACATATTCAAACAAATAGTAGATAAAAACTTTCCAAACCTATGGAAAGATCTGGAATCCCAAATTCAAGAAGAAAACAGGTCCCCTAGATACCCGACCATAGCAGATCTTCTCCAAGACACATGGTACTAAAGGTGTCAAAAACTAAAGACAAGGAGACAATTCTCAAGGCAGCCAGAGAGAAAAGAATTATAACCTTTAAAGAAAAACCCATCAGGCTGGCATCAGACTTCTCAGCAGAAACTCTACAAACCAGGAGGGAGTGGAAATATATATTCAAAACTTTAAAAGAGAAAAACATCCAGCCAAGAATAAATTATCCAGCAAAATTGTCTTTCAGATATGAAGTAGGAAAAAAGGCACAAAAGCTGAGAAAATTCACCAGCACAAGGCCAGCACTTCAAGAAATACTGAAGGAGCCTCCTTGACCTGAAACAAAACATCAGGACAAATGGAATAGAGTTGGAGCAACAAGAAAGAAACCAAAATAAAACAAAACAACAACAAAGTAATGGTCACAGGAAAGCCTCACATATCGATCATCCCTCTAAATGCTAATGGACTGAACTCACCAATAAAAAGACACAGAATAGTAGACTGGATTAAAAAACAAAACCCATTCATATGCTGTCTCCAAGAGACACACCTCAGCCATAAGGAAAAACACAGACTCAGAGTGAAAGGATGGAAAACAATTCTCTAAGCAAATGGTAACTAGAGAAAAGCAAAAGTTGCCATACTGATATCTCATGAAAAAAACTTCAGGCTAAAGATTATGAGACAAGGAAACAAACACATTTCATAGTGATAAAAGGTACAATACAACAACAAGAAGAATTGACCCTAATATATATATTCCCAATCAGGGAGCACCAAAATATATACAGCAACTACTAACAGATCTGAAAGAAGGAACTCACAAAAGGACAATCAACATAGGAGACCTAAACACCACCTTAAGAGCCATGGAAAGATCATCCAAACAGAAAGTAAATAAGGAAAAATTAACTCTAAATGACACATTACAGCAATTGAACATAATAAACATTTATAGGACACTTCATCCAGCATAAAAGACTATACTTTCTCTTCTAGGGCACATGGAACATTCTCAAAGATAGGTCATATGCTGTGACACAAAAGTAGCCTCAGCAAATTTAAGGAAATTGAAATCATACCAAGTATATTCTCATACCACAAAGCTTTGAAATTGGAGATCAACTGCAAATGGAAAGCAGAAAAAATCACATATACGTGGAGATTAAACAACACCTTGTTAAAAAATGACTGGATAACAGAACAAATAAAAGAAGACATTAAAAAATATATAGAAACTAATGACAATGAAAATACAATGTATCAGAATTATTGGTAGACAGTGAAAGTGGTATAAGAGGGAAATTTATATCACTACAGGCCTATCTTACGAAACAAGAAAAATCATAAGCAAATCTCCTAGCATCCCATCTTAAAGAACTAGAAAACGAAGAGCAGACAAAACCCAAAGTCAGCACAAGGAAAGAAATAATAAAAATTAAAGCAGAGCTAAACCAATTAGAGAACAGAAAGACACTAGAAAAAAATTAATATTATGAAGAGCTGGCTCTTTGAGAAAGTCAACAAAATTCACAAACCCCTGGCTAGACTAATCAAAGGGCAAAAGGGAAGGACACAAATATCCAAAATTAGAAAGGAAAGGGGAGAAATCATCACTCATACCACAGAAATACAAAGGATTATAAGAAAATATTATGAAGGACTTTTTGCCACTAAATTTAACAATCTAGAAGAAATCGACAAGTTTCTAGAAACTTAAGCCTATCTAGACTCAACTAAAAAGAACTGGATAATCTAAATAGACCAATGAATAGCAACAAGATTGAAGTGACTATCCATAATCTCCCTAAAGGCAAAAGCCCTGGACCAGATGATTTCACCAATGAGTTCTACCAAGCATTCAAAGAAGAATTAATGCCTATCCTTCTCAGACTCTTCCAAAAAATTGAAGAGGAAGCAATACTTCCTAACTTATTTATGAGGCCAACATTACCCTAATACCAAAGCCTGGGAAAGACAACACAAAGAAAGAAAACTATAGACCAATATCTCTGATGAACACAGATGCAAAAATTCTAAACAAAATATTAGCAAACAGAATACAACAATGCATCAAAAAGATCATCCATCATGATCAAGTGGGATTCATCCTGGGAGCACAAGGATGGTTCAGCATATCAAAATCAATCAATGTGATACACCACATAAACAAAATAAAAGATAAAGGCCATAAGGTCATTTCAATTGATGCAGAAAAAGCTTTCGAGAAGATACAACATCCATTTATGATCAAAACACTAAATAAAATAGGTATAGAAGGAAAGTATCTCAACATCGTAAAGGCCATATATGACAAACCCTCAGCTGACATCATACTGAATGGGGAAAAGTTGAAACCTATTCCCCTAAAATCAGGAACAAGACAGGGATGCCCCCTGCCACCACTGCTATTTAATATAGTACTGGAAGTTCTAGCCACAACAATCAGTCAAGAGAAAGAAATAAAAGGTATCCAAACTGGGAAAGAAGAGGTCAAATTGTCACTATTTGCAGATGACAAGATCCTTTATATAAAAATTTCCAAAGATTCCACCAGGAAACTACTAGAAACAATAACTGAATATAGTAAAGTTGCAGGATACAAAATCAATGTATAAAAATCAACAGCATTCCTATATACAAGCAATGAATCCTCAGAAAAAGAAATGAGGGAGTCAATTCCCTTTGCTATCACAACAAAAAAATGAAATACCTGGGAATTAACTTAACAAAGAACATGACAGACTTATACACAGAAAACTATAAGACATTTGAAAAAATTGGAACAGACTTTAAGAGGTGGAAAAATATCCTCTGTTCATGGATAGGAAGACTTAACATTGTTAAAATGGCCATTCTGCCCAAAGCAATCTACAGATTTAATGCAATACCCATTAAAACCCCACAATCATACCTTTGTGAAATGGATAAAAGAATTATTAGATTTACATGGAACCATAAAAGATCTCGAATTGCCAAAGCAATACTACATAAAAAGAATAAGGTTGGTGGCATTACATTCTCTGACCTCAATTTATATTACAAAGCATCAGTAGTCAAAACAGCTTGGTACTGGCAGAAAAACGGAAATATAGACCAATGGAATAGAACTGAAAACCCAGAAATAAACCCACAAATTTATGGTCAAATAATTTTTGATAAATGAGCAAAAAACATACAACCGGGAAAAGACAGCCTCCTTAGTAGGTGGTGCTGGGAAAACTGGAAAAACAAATGCAAAAGAATAAACCTGAGATGTGAACTTACTCCATATACAAAAAATAACTCAAAATGGATTAAAGACTTTCATATCAGACCTGCAACAATAAACTGTATAGAAGAAAACATTGGTACTAAACTTATAGACCAAGGACTCAAGGAAGACTTTATGAACCTGACCTCAAAGGCAAGGGAAGTAAAACCAAAAATAAATAAATGGGACTATACCAAACTACAAAGCTTCTGCACAGCAAAAGAAACCATCAAAGCAAAGAGACACATTGAAATGTCTAACATGACTTTCTGGATTATTTTCTGTGAGTATTAAAACCTGAAAAATATTAAAATAAAGATTTCTGTCGCTTAAAAAAAAGAAAAAAAGCAAAGAGACAGTCAACCGAATGGGAGAAAATATTTGCAAATAATGCATCAGATAATGGTCTAATATCTAAAATATATAAAGAACTAATAACACTTAACAACAAAAAAAAACAAACAACCAAATTAAAAAGTGGGCAGAACAACTAAACAGACATTTCTCCCATGAAGAAATACAAATGGCCAGCAGACATATGAAAAAATGCTCATCCTCAATAGCTATCAGGAAATGCAAATCAAAACCACAATGAGATACCAACTCACACCTGTTAGAATGGCTATTGTCAACAAGACAAGGAGTAACAAGTGCTGGAGATGATGTGGAGAAAAAGGAACTCTCGCACACTGCTGGTGGGAATGCAAATTGGTACAACCACTGTGGAAGGCAGTGTGGAGGTTCCTCAAAAAATTGGGAATGAAACTACCATGACATCCAGCAATCCCCCTTCTGGGGATCTACCCAAAAAATTTGAAAACCTTTGTCCACAAAGACGTATGTACCCCAATGTTCATTGCAGCGCTGTTCACTGTGGCC
>PVJL010021376.1:0-10692 GCA_004026885.1 Lyroderma lyra
AGATCGGTGCAGAGACTCCTGTTGCAAGCTTCTGGTGCTGTTAATATGTTTGACTCGCTTGATTTTAAAGTACAGGTTAATACCAGCTGGTGTTTTTAAGCTTTGGTGATGAACAGTGTTAGTTCAGTAGAATCTGGGCCAGAGGTGGCCAGACGAATCATGGAATGGGGAGAGGTAGAGTTTCATCATTTCCCTTTAGGCAATTAGCATATCCTTAGGCGAAGGGATAGAGAAAATAGGAAAAACTTAGCCTGGATGGGAAGGGCTCTTGATACGCTGTTCTCCATCCCCGATGTGTTTGTTGCGCAGCTGCTCTGGCATCCAGGGCCAATCCAGGAAAGACGTCCCAGGGGCAAACTTGCAGAATGCTGTCCTGTCTTCCTACTCCTGAGCTGGAATCTCCAGGGGTCTCCTTCGCCCTAAATGACTCTCAGGTAAATAAATGAGTGCCCTTGTTCGCGACACTCTGTGACACTGCAGCCTCATTTCTGACTGGCCACACCTCTCTGGGCTGAGTGCGCCCGGGTTGATTTCTGCTGGGCGGGCAGCCTCAGCTCTCACTCTCAGTGCCCCCCGACCCCGGGCTGTCCCCATCTTCACTGCATCCTCCCCATCCGCCCAGAAAGCGTGACAAGCTGGCAAACCCATCTCAAATCACTCCAACTCCAAAAGCACGGGCAGGTTGCATAGATTTTGCCAGAGTTTTGGGATCAGACAGAGGAGAGCGCTATACTACGACTCAATCAGTGGAATCGTGTACAGATGCCCTCCCATTGCTAATAGCTGACCGGCCCTCCCGCTGCTGAGCCCACTCTCCGGCTGTTCGGAGTTGAGCACCGCCCTCCCCACAGCCCCATTTTTCCATGGAATGATTTACTAGAGCTTCTCTGGCTCCTTTGATTTGCGTCCTCACAAAGAACTTTCTAGGCATCCATCTCTCTTGGAAGACAGGGGAATTGAAAATGACATTTTTTCCTTTGTCCCATTATGTAAAGGGGTTTATCTCATGGGCGTTAAGTGCTGAGATATGGGATATGTGGGCGCTGGATGCCACGTGGTTCAGGTCTGGTTAGGGCCACATTCTAGTGGGGGCTTCTGGGTCGAGGGATAAGATACCGTCCAGGAGTTCAGATACATGGAGAAATTCTCTTCACCTCTGTCTTCATAGATAAAGTGGGGTTCATTACACCTTTCCTACCTCATCTTGCATGATGGGATTATAGATAAGCATTAGAGAGAAAAATTGACAGATCCTGTGAATCTGCCTCATATAGCCAAGACTCTGTGAGAGTCCCTTCCCAGTCTTACAAGTTCTTGTGGTTTCTATCTGTATCCAGATACAATATCACAACATCTGAGCCTCTGGAGCTATTAGCATATCCCTGTCAGTCCAGTGCAGGCTTGCCATATTAACTCTTTGTCCCTGCTTGTCTCATTGCTAAGAAAAACATTGCATTGAAACTAAAAAATCATCCCTTTTCTATGGCTGGTATTACTTCTCGGTACTGAGAGAGCATTTCCAAAGGTTTCTAAGGAAAATGCAGGGAATAATAGTCACAGTGGTAAACTGAATTATATTCTAGTAGAATGAGGATGACTCAGATAAAAAAATTACAATAATGTATGTTATATCTTTTACTGTATTTAGCCAAAGTGCCCCTTAAAGGAGATTTCACCAAAGGATTGTTCTATTAACTTGACGCCCAGTTTAGCCATCTAGGCAAAGCCGAAGGGGGATCTGAAAGTCCAGTTCGATTGGAAAGATCTGGTTTTCTTCTTTTGCCCTCTCTGTTTTGCTCTGCTTCATTGTGGTGATGGTGGGAAGGACACGATCTTCTGCCTGGGCATTTGTTCCCACTAAGACATAAGAAAACAAGGATGGGTAGAATTTTCTTTGATGCCAACTTCTTTTGCAAAGCCTTGCAAAGGAAACTGGACTCCTTCATTTCACGTTCAGAAAACTCATCTCAGAAAATGTAGCTCCTAGCAGTGCCTGAGGAACATCCCTACATTTCCTGGAACTCGGCCTGAGTTCTGACTTGCTGAAATCGCTTTGTAGCCCACCACTCTCACACTTGATGGACCTGGTGATGCCACAACATGCGGGCACACAAACCCATCTGTCATGATGGCACGGTGCCCTTCTTGCAGGATGGCTTGCCAATATCCACCAGCCCCAGTGCCAGCCAAAGTGGCATTAGCAGCAATGCCCCGCGTGGCACAATAAACTGTATACAGTTCAGCAAGAAGGTCTTCCCAGAGAAGCACTGCCAAATGGGGGACACGTTTCTCATTACAGCAAGTCACACATGGCCCATTTCAGTGTAGACTGTCCCATGGGCAATATTGACTCTGCCTGTACAGAGCTTCTCTGATAGACAGCAGCTCCTCCACAGAGACAGAACACACTTGGGAAAGAACTAGCAACCATCAGAACCCCCACAGGGTGACCCACTGCCCCAATGTGTCAGGGATGGAGGGGTTCCCTGGGCCAAAAACTAGAAAGTCTCAGGCAAACTGGGGTGAGATGGACACCCCACCCTGCCTGTATCCCCCTCACCAGCCCCACCAGGTAAATTCCTCCTGGTCCTGTGTTGCCATCCAACCTCATTTTCATTTCCACTTGGGTGGCAGGCCTCCCCTGAGATGACCCCAGTGATCCCCACCTCCTGATGTGCACGTCTTTGTTAATCCCTTCCAAGTGAGTGTGGAACAGACTGATGCGCTCACTTCTAATGAGAGCAGGACAGAAACGAAAGGCTGGCCGTACTGAAATTATTTCAGAGAAATGACCGTGGCTTCCATCTTGGGTACTTCCTCTTCCCTCCTCCTCCTTCTCCCTCTCTCCCTCTCCCTCTGAGGATAATCAGCTACTGTGGTTCAAACAGCCCTATAGATAGATACTTGTCCTCCAGTATCATGGGACAAGGAATTGACGTCCCTGTCACCAGCCAGCGAGGACCGGAGACCTGCCTCAACCCAGCTCCGCCCTCAGTCCAGCCCTGAGCTAACTGCAGCCCTGCCGACACCGTGACTGTAGCCCCACGAGAGGCCCTGAGCGGGCCTGCTGGGACTCCAAACGCTGTGAAGTGTTGGGGCATCTTTTTACATGAAAATAGGTAACTCATACAACTTTAAACTATGAAGGAGGCAGATATTGGACTCAGACTATCACAATATTTAGACTTTACCAGGACCCAAGAGAGCAACTGTTCTGACCAATTTATTGGGAAGGCGAGGCCTGAAGTCAAAAGGCACCAAGAGAGTGGTGACAGAGCCCGTGAGCGACAGCATGATTCAGGCCCCGGCTCCTGACTCCTGCTCTGGTGCTGGTCCTGCCCAGGGCTGCTGCCCAGCTCCAATGTGGTTCACAAAAGGAGACAGGGACCAGGGGACTAGAGTCTTTATCATCTCTTCCCAGCTGGAAGCCTTTCTTTTATTTTTTTAAATTTATTTTTATTGTTAGACTTATTGGGGTGACTTCTGTTAGCAAGGATTACATAGGTTTCAGGCATACAATTCTGCAGTGCATTGTCAACTTGTTGTATAATAAGTTCACCACCTAATGTGACTTCTCTTTCCGTCACCTTGTATTTAGCTTCCTCTCCCTCCTTTCGCCCCCTTCTCCCCTCCCCTCCCTACTCATCCCCAAATAACATTAAACTATTGATTGTGTCCATGGGTTGTTCGTTTGTTTGTTCATTTCTTTTCTCTTTGTTGCTTTCAGTTTTATATTCCGCATATGAGTGAAGTCATACAGTTCTTTGTTTTTTCTGTCTGGCTTATTTCACTTAGCATGATGATCTCCAGGTCCATCCATTTTATTGCAAATGGCAATATTTCATCTTTTCTTATAGCTGAGTAATATTCCATTGTGTATATGTACCACAGCTTCTTTATCCAGTCATCTGTCACAGGGCACTTTGGTTGTTTCCATGTTTTGGCCACTGTGAACAGCACTGCGATGAACATTGGGGTACATAAGTCTTTGTGGACAAAGGTTTTCAAGTTCTTTGGGTAGATCCCCAGAAGGGGGATTGCTGGGTCATATGGTAATTCCATTCCCAGTTTTCTGAGGAACCTCCACACCATCTCCCACAGTGGCTGTACCTTGCATCTTTTTAAGCCTCTGATAATAGCACTCGTCTCTATCATTTCTTCTGAGATGCATGGTTGCTTTACTGTCTAGATAGGTGTGGGAGAGGAACAGTAGGAAGGACAAGAGCTTCCATACTGTCCTTCCTACCACAGTGGCTTTTTATTCCAGAAGTCAGAACACTAACGGGAGGACTGTCCCCACTTCTGAGTCTCTCCATCCCAGGGACGTACTCGGGGCCTTTCTCACAGCAGCCCATGCTGAGTGTGAGCGGAGCCGCCGCAGGGCCTGAAGCACGGCGCTAAGGGTAGGTGTCGGCAGGTCGTGCCTGTATGCAGCTGGCTGGAGTCTGTGCAAGACCGGTCACTGCAGTGTTGGCTAGACTGGCAGGTAAGAGGGGCTTAGAGGACTTTAAGTGGTGTATAGGGAGTGTCCTACAGAGTCACATTCATGTCAAAGGATTATTGGGAAGATTAAGTGAAAAAAACCACGTAATGTGGCATGGCACATTGTGTATTCAAGTTACTCTATCATTGATGTAATTATTATTATTATTATTTCCCCAATGAAGAGACCTTTTGTTTAGGAAAGGGCAAGGTGTGAAAAGCTTAGATTACTCTACCACCACCTCCCATTGTCTCTGAAATCTTCTGAAAGAATTCGTTTGCTTGCTTGGCCCCATAAGTCACGCAGGCGTGATTAAAACTGCGGTAGTAATGGCCGTTTTCTCTCTTCTACCAGAATCTCCACTGATAAAACAAATGATTTTTTCCAGCCAGTTTCCTTCCCATTATTAATTAACTTTTTACTTAGTAGCCATGCTGGATACTACTCATCTCTTAAATTTTCTTTTCAGAGTCCTGTTGTGATTTTATCAGGGTGTCTGGATTCTGAGCTCCATTCTGACTCTTGCTGACTTTCTATATTAACTTGCATTCATGAAGTATGATCTCCTAGCAACTTTTGAATTACTCCAGAAGAAAAAAGATGAGAAAAACAAAACTTGCACCCTTATGAAATATAAGTGTACGATACCTTATGGAGTTGTTTGTACAGTGCTGCCAGCGTAATAGCAAGTTTGCAAACTTAATTGTCAGATTTTGGGGACCATGACAGCCCTGATGGCCATTCCAAAACAGAGTTCCAAGATATCTTTGAAGGGTGGACTAGGCACTGGTGTTGGTGCATAGCTTCTCAAGGGAAGTACTTTGAAGCTGACCATAGTGATATTCAACAATGAGGTATGCAGCACTTTTTCTAGGATGAATTTCTGAACTTAATTGTGAGACCTCATATGTGTTAAAATGGGTCTGTAAAGAAAGAGATTAGTAGAAAAAAATATATGAAGTAACATGAAAGAATGATACACACAACATGGATGAATTTAAAAATAATTATGCTGAGTGGAAGAATCCATATAAAAAGGAGTATATAATGTATTATTTCACTGATATAAAATTTTATAAAAAGCAAACAAACCAATACTAACAGGTGTGGAAGTATGCAGAGGAAGTTGGGGGAAAGAGAAAGGGATGCAAGGAACTTGGGGTGATGGACATGCTCATTATTTTGATGCACAAAGTTACACCAGGCAAATACTAACTGAAGGAAATCTGGTTTAGCTATACCAATATCCGGTGAAATAGAGTTTTAGTAAAAAAGTCATTAGTGGTGGCTTCTTAAAGATCACTTTTTAATGGTATAATTTCAATTATTAAAAAGATATAGTAAATTTAAATCAATATATATTTAATAACATCATCTCAAAATAATAAAGCAAAAATGGACAAAGCTAAAAGGAAAAATTGTTAATTCCACAACCTTAGCAAGAGATTTTAACCACCTCTCTCAAAAAAATATATGGAAAAAAGGAGATAAAATCAGTAGTGCTGTGGAAGACCAGAAGGATGAACAATTGATCTAATGAGCTTTTTGCCTCAGAGCACCCAATAGCACAGTTATCCAACATCTTTCACTTGATAATAATTTTTAAGGACCCGTGGAAAATTTACAAAGACTGACCCTGTTCTATGACAAAGAAGATATCTTCACCCATGTCAGAGGATTGAAATCATATAGAACAGTGTTGCAAGTTGGATTCCCCAGAAGCATATCCCACCCAAAGGGCAAGGGACATGGGCAACTTATGGACCAACCCCTATCAGCCATTGTTTGAAGGCTGCTACCTTGTTCAGGAGTGGGGGAGGCATTAATACCAGCACTTCTGGTCTGGGTCCCGAGAGCCCAAGAACGTGCTCAGGCCAAGAAAAGCAGGGGGTAGGGGACTATGGGAGGTTTGATCAGTGCTCACTAAAGCGTTGAGGGTAAGGGGATGGGTAGAGCACCAACCACATGGACCACACTGTAGAAGAGGGGGGAGGTGGGAGTGTGCTTAGGGACAAGACAGAGGTGGCCCTTTGTCAAACATCCCAACTCTTGACCTCTATTCCCCTTAGTAAATTTGCCTTCTCTTATATTGCCTGGAGGTGGGCGATGGAGCAATGCTGGCCAGGGTGTTTCCCATCCCCCTCTTTGCATGTCCTGTATCAATAGCCAATCACTACGGTTTGAAAGGTAAGGGTCGTTTGTATGTACAGTCATGAGTTGGGGAGCCTGAGCCAAGATTCTGAGACATCCTGTTACAAATCCTTGTCATTCTTTGCCCTTCCCTGTTTTCTCTTGTGGCAACTTGCAAAATTCTCCTCTACCCTTTGAAACCCAGAATCCAATTAAGACATATATATATATATATATATATATATATATATATATATATATATATATATACACACAAATAGGGTGTTAATTATAGGCCTAAGAAGGGGTAGTGGTTTAAAAATCTTTGAACAGTATTGGAGCATTAGCGGTTTTAGAAACATATGGCACAAGTTCTTTTGTTATTTCTCAAGGGGTGGAACAGATTTTAGTGAGAGATGAAATCTCAATGCTGGAGTTGATTGCCGTCTGTAGTCTGTAGTCCATCCACCTGTGCAGCAGCTCTCTTGCCCCGGAAGCTCAACTCTTACTCGCAGCCCTCCTACCTACCCAAGGAAGGAGCTCAGAGAAACTTTCTACCTCAAGTTCAAAAGCAGAAAGTTGGAGAGATCATTTTCACCATCTGTTCAGACATCCACAGACTGGACCAACTCAATCCTCCAGAACTGCTGGGCAAAGGCAATGCTGCCACCTCCAACCGAGAGCTCACACGACTTCTGTCCAAAGGCCTCCAGGTCCTGGCTCTGGGGGCTGGGCAGCTGAGGCTTTCTTTGCGATGTCTCTCAGACTTATCCCTCCATTCCCAATGCCTGCCTTCTTAGACAAGGATTCCATATGGTTTATCTGAACTATAGCCTTCTAGAAAATTTTCTTGCCCCTCATTACTATTAATATTTCACCACCACTACCTGCTCTGTGTTATCTTTAGCCAGGATAAACCACTTAGAACACTACTTTCATAATTTCATTCTCATACTCAGTATCTATTCTGGCTCTATTTTTCCTTTAATCCAAGACGTGATACTGGCTTTCAAAAGGCCAGTCCTTCTTTATCTGTCTGAAATATACTGTCCTGAATTCCTGATGTATATCCTGCCCTCCCTTATCTGGTCTGTTGCCTGCACTCGTGGTGCTTTTTCTTACTCTCACATTGCACATGCTGTCACAATTTTCTTCCTACTCATGGCAAACACATGCAAATATTACTCTAGATATTATATGTATAGAAGAATCCAGTACTTGACCTGGTATAGTCAATCCTCCCACATTGGTCCCCTCCCCATAAACCTCACCAGTTACAATTTGGGGTTCCACACTCAGTCAAGGCCCTCCACCTCAGAGAAATGAGGCAGAAAGGGAAATTGATTGCAACCTTGAATCAACTGGGTCTTCTGAATCAACCCATGCAAGAGTTCCTGCCTCTGATATGCCTCCAATGCATTTTAACTTTTTTCACAGCATTTGTTGCAATTTGAAGTTACTTTATTCATGAATTTATTGATTCCCAATCCTTCCTCATGGGTTGTGATTCCACTAGAAGAGGGCCCTGCCTGCCTTTTTCACCACTTTATCCCCCAGTGCTTGGCACATAGCAGGTTCTCAAGAAATAGCAGTGGAATGAATCTATTTCACGAAGATCTCTTCATTAGGTTAGCTAGTATCAATGTCTCACTTTCCTGACTGCTAACTCAGTCCCTCGGATTTAGCCATTGGTTATATCTAATATGGTAGCTTCCTGAAGTCTGAATGTATTTTATACGTGTACCTCTTATTTCCTCACCTAGATATGCTTCTTGTTACTTCTTGTGGGTAAGAATTCAAGCTTGGTGATTGAGATCACTGGTTTGCTCATGAAGCAGAGTTAGCTGGGTGACTTTAAGTAAGTTGGTCAATCTTTCTGAACTAGAACAAGGAAAAAAAAGACTACTTTCCTTGGAAGATTTGTGGATGGATTCAGTGAGAAACTGCATGGAAAGTGCTTGTTAGTCAAACTCAGACACAGTGAATACACAGTAAATATTAGATCATCCTCACCTTCGTATCCCCACGTACTGCATACAGATGGGAAAGTTGAATAGTGAAGGGGTGGAAAAGTGATTCGTTTGGGGTAAGGTGTTGGAGGAGAGCTCTATGGAGACCCTGGACCACCAGGAATATGAACAAGTGAGTCCTTGGGCCAATTAAGCCTGAAACACTGCTGGAGGCAAAAGTGACAAAACTGAAGCTGTCCTACTTAGGGCACATGGTGATAGAGGGCAGCGTTCTTTGGAAAAGACAGTTAGGCTGGGAGAAGCAGAAGGCAGCAGGGAAAGAGGACCAAGCAGGAGATGAACTGACTCTATAAAAGAAACCATGTGTCTGCAGGGCTCTTGAGGACAGGACACTGTGCATGCCACTCATCTGTAAGGTCTCTAGAAGTCAGAAATGACCAATGGCACAGAACACACACATGCTTTTAATGTGAAAAATATACAAGCAGAAAGTATAATGTATATCTTACACACATTATATTGTAAATATTATCACAATATATAGTGATATTTTTAAAATATATGAATATAACGAGCATGTGCCCACCACTAAGAATTAACAACTGGTAGTTAAAATTCTGTCATTTTTTCAGATATTTTAAAAGAAAGATGTAGATCTTTTATAGATTAGCGTAGATAACTCTCTGGTGCTAAGTGCAGTTATGCCTATAATCATGATTTCCATGCAGAAATGCTCTCTGAGGATAATAGTCACGTTGTATATTTTTTCATTCCGGGCTTCTTTCATTCCAGGCCTTCTAGAACAGATGCTGACATAGGTGCTGTAGGACTGATTGTGGAATTAAACTGAGATGCGGGTTTATTCACACTGTAAAAATCTGATTTAAAGAAGGTAACAGGTTCCTTAATTGTCAGTTCCAGGAACAATCCCTCCGGTGTCTGTGGATCCTGTGTAAGAGATTTTATGAAGTTTGTCCACCCTGTGACAAAACTGGAGATACGTTCTCTCCCTGAAAGGTCTCAGAGAAGCAAGACAATGTTAAAAGGAACCAAATGGGGAATGGGACTCATACCCACTCCACGGGAAAAAGCCTCAGAAACAGCACCCAGACAGTAACAGGCGTTAGAGAGGCTGCCATCACAATGGAATATTACTCAGCTGTAAGAAAAGATGAAATATTGCCATTTGCAACAAAATGGATGGACCTGGAGCTCATCATGCTTAGTGAAATAAGCCAGACAGAAAAAACAAAGAACTGCATGACATTGCTCATATGTGGAATATAACACTGAAAGCAAAGAAAAAAGACATGAACAAACAAATAACCCATGGACACAATCAATAGTTGAATGTTTATTTGGGGATGAGTGGGTTAGGGAGGGGAGAAAGGGGAGGGGGTGGGAGAGGAGGGGGGGAAGCTAAATATAAGGTGATGGAAAGAGAAGTCACATTAGGTGGTGAGCTTATTATACATCAAGTTGACAATGCACTGTAGAATTGTATGCCTGAGACCTATGTAATCCTTGCTAACAGATGTCACCCCAATAAGTCTAACAATAAAAATGAATTAAAAAGAAAAAAAAAGAAAGGCTTCCAGCTGGGAAGAGATGATAAAGACGCTGGTCCCCTGGTCCCTGTCTCCTTTTGTGTAGGTCTGGCTCACAGTCAGACAGCAGATCTGTGTCTGCAGGGCTCCTTGAGTCACTGAGGGGGCTCTTTGGGGCCATTCGCGGGGGGGTTCCCCTCCTCCCTCCTGTCCTCGGCCTCTCGCTGAGTTGTTTCTGAGTCCACCTGACCGGAGCTTCTGAGCAGGCTCAGGCCTCCACTCCCAGTGTCACGGCCGTGTCGCTGCTGTTCAGGGGTCCACGGGACTCCATCGTGGCTCTCCGACCCAGGTGGTCCTGCAGAGTCGCTTCGAGCCCTCACTGGGGACCGACTGTCATGGGTTTGGTGTGGCAGGCCCCACCGGGGTTGGACGAGCCCCACTCCGAGGTGAGGCTCTGCTCATTGATGAGGCTCACAGCTGAGCAGGAATTCCCCTGGGGGGATGGGGGACTCTCCAGGGAGGATGGGGATGGAGCCCTGGGCCCGGGGGGGGGGGGGGGGGG
>PVJL010021377.1:0-10688 GCA_004026885.1 Lyroderma lyra
TACATATTGCATGTGTGCTCACCACCCAGGGGCAGTTCTCCTCCCATCACCACGTTTGACCCCCTTTACCCTCCCTACCACCCCTTCTGGAACACTTTCTGAATTTTCATAGTAGTCATGTTTGCTAACTTTGGGAATATACTAAACAATTACTGGTTTGTACACTCTGAGTGGATGAATCCTGTGCTGGTAATTTACAACTCAATAAAGCTGTTAATAAAACACTTGGCTTAATGCTTTGGACTGCATTTCAATTCGAGTTATTTATAAAGATTAATCATTTCACAACATCGACTCTTCCAGTCAGTGTCATTCTTTATCCTGCCACGTGTTGGGTTTTCTTTAATTTCACTACTGTAGCTTTAAATTCTCTTACATTGAAGTCTTACAGAAACATGGGTCTTTCCCAGGTACGATAGTGTTTAGATAGCACCCTTATTTGTGCATTTTCTTCAGTAATTTTTGCTGCTTTACATAGAAATACAATTGAGGTTGCATTTTCAAATTTTTCAATTTCATAGAGATATTAAAATTTACTCATATCGCTTTATTATTTCCATAATACCTGTAACACTGATAATGCTATTCCCATGTTTATTCCAGATGTAAAAGATTTGTAACTTCTCAATGTTATTCAAGTTATTTATCAATTTTATTAAGTGTTTTTATTGAGAATAACTTTGATCTTATTGATCCTCTTTATTTGAATTTTGTTCTGTCTTGATTTTGTATGTATTTTTGTGTGTGTTTTCTTCTGTATTTAGATTTAATATAATTTTATCTTTTTTATTTTGAGTTTCTTGAGATTTACATTTGGATTTCTCCTTTCTTTTAGTTGTAATATATATATTTAAGCCAATCAATATTTCACAAACAGGTTTTGCTGTTATATATATTTTATAATTCATATAGAATTGTGATTTTTTTTATTGTGATCACTTCTGTGGCCCATATGTTATTTACAAATTAATTACTGAATTTAAAACCATGTAAGAATTTAAACATGTTTTATTATTAACTTTTATTTTTGGTAAATTCTAGAATTTCTCTGAAGCTGAAAATCTGTCTCTCTGTTTCAATGTGGCTAGTGTGACTGAGAGACCAATCATAAAATTTTACTTATTTTATTTTATTTTTATTTTTAGACTTATTGGGATGACATTGGTTAAAAGTTTACCAATTTAATGGATTAAAATTTACATTCAAATAGCCATATTTCAAGTGCCAACATGCCAAACTTGGCTAGTGGTCATTGAAGTGACACCACAGTGCCATATATTTTTATTTAATATGCTTTGAAAATATGACTACATAATGTATATCATTGCTATGTGTGTATGTATTGGTTACTTGTCTGACTTAACATTTTCTGTAGTATTTCTGATATATATGCTTCCCCGGTAATCAGAGAATGAGAATTGTTTAAAGCTCCATTTGTAATTATTTATTTCTTCACTTTTTACATATGTTGAACTTCTTTAATTAGGTACATACCGATTTAAAAAGAAAACATTGCTAATGATTTAGACATTTAGACACTCAATCTGTTCTTATGAAATATGCTCCCTCATTTCCAAAAATTGTTCTTACCTTATATTGTGACAATACATCAAATACAGCAGTCTTCTACTGGTTTGTGTTGCATAGTTTATTTTTTCATTTTATTTTACTTTCATATGTCTTTTATACTTATGTTAAAGGCATGTCTCATTAAGACAGCAAACATCTATTTTAAATATAAAGATTCTTGATATTTAAATAAAATTATTGTTTATATTTAATGTAATTATTAAATTATTACATAAATATTATTTATATATTTGATTTATATGTGTAAATATATAATTATTGTCAATATTAAGTATAACATAATGATCATTTCATTTGGTTAAACACTACCTATTCTTAAAACTTTATCATTTCTTTGTTTTCTTATCTTTCACAATAAATATTTTAATTTTTACTTTTCTCTATAGAAACTTGTTAATTCAATATGCTTTAAATATTCTTTTATTAGTGGCCTACATTTTACAACCTATATTCTTTACTCATTAAAGTCTAACCAATTAGTACGTTTACATTCTTATAAACAGTGAAAAACCTACTATTTACTTGTATTTACTGCTCATGATGTACCTGCTCCCTTGAATTCTAATACAGATATTTATTTTAAAATTCGAAACTTTATTATGAATATTTTATCCACTCAATACGCAGATAGATATATTCACATAATTTCTTTCTTTCGGTATATCTCAGTTTTCATCTAGAATAAATAGAAGACAAATATTTTTAGTTAGAGTCAATTAATAATTCTCTCCATTTAAAAACATTTCTTGAAAATGAATGCCTTTTGCTGTTACGTTAAAATGATATTTTCACTTGATATTGAATTCCAATGTTCATTTCAATTAAGTCACTAGGTATTACCATTATGGGAAATAGTTATAATCATATATATGTATGATATCTATGATATATATTTATATGTATTTATATTATAAAGAGTAAATTTTAACAACTCATTATTCTGATTACTTTTTACTGTGGCTTTATACTGAGTATAGTTTTCAGTAAGTTATGATGAAGTAACTACTTGAACAAAAGCTGACCCATAATTAGAACCCAGAAAACATTATGTATTTACATGTGAAAAAGGGCATGATATATATGACTAAATATTATTTAACTGAGAATATCAAAGTGAATGACTCTAGGAATAAGTGTATCAATTTTAAAAGGACAACATTAGTGAGCATTACATTATTTAGAATCAGTAATATACAAAGTTCTGACAATTAAGTTCACAAACTTGCTACCATGCACTTATATTGGCAGCACTGTATAAGCAACTCGGTGAGGTTTCATAACCTTGGTACATGTGTGTCTCAGAGCTGTGTTGGTGTGGATGTGTGACAGTGTCTTGCTGAGTGGTCTTCATTATTGTTGTGTGTTTTGGTGTGCCGTCTCAAGAATGTTGAAGCTTGAATTAGAACAATGAGCAAACATTAAATTTTTTGTTAAACTTGGCAAGAGTGGAAGTGAAATCAGGAACATGTTAGCCCAAGTTTATGGGGATAATGCAATGAAGAAAATGGCAGTATACAGGTGGGTTAAACATTTTTCTGAGGGGAGAGAAAGCGTCACTGATGAAGAGTGGTCAGGGTGGCCAGTAGCAAGCAGAACTGATTAAAACATTGCAAAAATTCATCGAATTGCCTTTCACAATCGTTGGCTGACTATGAGAATCATAGTAGACCAAGTAAACATTGATAGAGAAACAGGAAAATCTTAACTGCAAATCTTGACATGAGAAAGGTATGTGTAATCATGGTCCCGAAGCAGCTCACTGATGAAGAAAAGCCTAGGTGACTCCCTAGTTTTTCAAGACCCTTAGGAAAGGCAAGATGATGTTTTAGGCCATGTTATCACTGGTGATGAAACATGGGTGTACCAATATGATCCTGAAACAAGAGATCAAAATACACAACAGAAGTCAGCCAATTCTCCATGACCAAAAAGTTCTATCAGTCCAAATCAAGAGTCAAAATAATGTTTCTAACCTCTTTTGATATTAGAAGAATTGTTTATTATGAAGTTGTACCAACTGGACAAACAATCAACCATGTGACTATTTGGAAGTGCTGAAAAGTCTGTGTGAAAAAATTAGACCAAAACAACCTGAACTTTCTGCTAACAACTCTTGGCTCTTGCATCACGGCAATGTACCAGCTCACACAGCACTGTCTGTAAGGAAGATTTTAGCTGGTACACAAATAACTGTATTGGACATGCTCCTACTCACCTGATCTGTCCCCTATTGACTTTATTCTTTACCCAAAGATAAAGGAAATATTGAAAGGAAGATATTTTGATGATATTCAGGACATCAAGTATAATACGATGATGCCGGTTCAGATGACCATTCCAGAAAAAGAGTTCCAAAATTGCTTTGAAGGGTGGACTAGGCACTGGCATTGGTGCATAGTTTCCCAAGGGAAGCACTATGAAGGTGACAGTAGTGACACTCAGCAATAAAGTATGTAGCACTTTTTCTAGGAAGAGTTCAGGAACTTAATTGTCAGACTTTGTAGTACTTATCATTTTATAATGTAGTAAAGGAAGAGAAAGAAGTATTAATTTGGTTTATAAGAATATAATAAATATCTAAGACAAATGAAAGGAAATAAGACACCAGAAAATATGGGATATAACATAAGCATTTCTAAGAGCTCAGTTTATGGCAATAAATACTTACATTAAAAAGACAAGAAAGATCATCAATAAACAACCTAATTCTATGCATTAAGGAACTAATAAAAAGAAACAAACTGAGCCCAAAGTTAAGAGAAGACAGGAAAAAATAAAGATTACAGTAGAAATAAATAAAATAGAGAACTGAAAAACAATAGAAATGATTAACCAAACTAAGAGTTGTTTCTTAGAAAAAATAAACAAAATTGACACACTGTTAACTAGATTAACCCAAAAAAAGCACACAAATTAATAAACTTATGAATAAAAAAGGAGATGTTGAAACTGAAACCACAGAAATTTAAAGGATTATAGAGGTTGCTATAAATAATTATATGCCAAACTGGAAAACTTAAAAGAAATGAAAATACCTGAGAAACACACAACTCACCAAGACTTAATCAGAGGGAAAAAGAAAAGCTGAATATAACAAGTATTAGTAAGGTGATTGATTCAGTAATTAAAACCTCCAGTGATGCAAAGCCCAGGAACATATGACATACGTAAAAATTTACCAAACATTTAAAAATGAACACCAATCATTCCCAAACTCTTCCAAAGCACTGAAAAGAAATAAAAACTTTTATCTAATGAGGTCAGCATTATTCTGGGACCAAAACCAGAACAGGCCACTCCTCTGAATGCACACTACAGGCCAACATCCCTGATAAATATAGATGTAAAAAGTCTAATAAAATATTAGCAAACTTGATCTAGCAAAATGTTAAAAGAGTTATTCACTATGATCAAGTGGTATTTATACCTGGAATGCAAGGATGGTTCAACACACATAAATCAATCACTGTGATACATCACATTAATAGAATGAAATATATATATATATATATATATATATATATATATATCAATAAAATAAAAAAAGGATTTGACAAAATTGGACATTTGCCATGATAAAAGCTCACCACATTTGGCATAGAAGAAATTTATCTGACAGTAATAAAAGGAGTATATGACACACAGCTACCATCATATTCACTGGCAAAAGGATGAAAGCGTTTTGTCTAAGATCAAGAACAAGACAGTGCACCAACTCTCATCACTTCCATTAAACATAGTATTGGAATTCTTAGCCAGAACAATGAGGCAAGAAGAAGAAACAAGCAATTTTAGAATTGGAAAGGAAGAAGTAAAACGATCTCTTTTCACAGATGACATAATCTTACATATAGAGAAAAAGACTGCAACCAAAAAATGTAAGACCTAATAAACGAATTCCGTAAAGTTGCAGGATATAAAAATAACATACAAAAATTAGTGGCATTTCTATACACTAACAGCAAAACTTATGAAACAGAAATAAAGAAATCAGTTCTATTACAATAGTTTCAAGTAAACTAAATTACTTAGGAATAAGATTAACTAAGGAAGTGAAAGATCTCTACACTGAAAACTGCAAAACGTTGACGAAATTCATTGAAAACGTAAGTAAATAGAAAGGTATCCTATGTTCAGGCACTGGAAAAATTAATATTGCTAACTTATTAACTCTACCAAAAGTCATCTGTGGTTCAATGCAAGTCTTATTAAGATTCCAATGGCGTATTTTATAAAAGAGAAAAAACACTCCTAAGCTTACATGGAATCACAAAAGACCTTAAATCGCCAAGGAAATCTGAGAAAAAGGCACAAAGCAGAAGGTATTACACTTTCTGAGTTCAAGCTATAATATAACTCTACAATCATCAAGTACTGTAGGATCTTCTATGTAGAATCTAAAAACAAACAAATAAAAAGAACAAACATAAAAAATTGCTCAAACTTGTTACAAAAGATGGAGGTTTGAGGGGGATTAGAGGAAGGTCATCGTAACGTACAAAGTCCAGCTATAAGACAATTATTAGAATTTGATGTGCAACATAATGACTGTAGGTAACATGGTTGTATGACATATGAGGACTCTCCAGAAAATATTCAGCCATGTCATATGAAAAACAGAGGCATTTATGGCTGGATTTTTTCTAGACAGCCCGCATACTGTCCCCACATGGCTGCAGGGCGTACATTATAAGACCCCCAGTGGGTGCCTGAAACTGTAAATATAATATATATACTATGCACTATTTTTCTATACATACATGCATAACTAAGATAATGTTTAATCTATAAATTAGGCACAGTAGAAGATTAATAGCAATAACTGATAATACATTAGAATAATTATAACAATATAATGTAATTAAAGTTTTGTAAATGCGGTCTCTCTTCCTCAAAATAGCTTATTGTACTGTAATCACCTTTGTCTTTCTTGTGATGATGTGAGATAATAAAATGCCTGTGTGATGACATGAAGTGAAGTGAGTAATGTAGGTATTGTGACATAACGTTAAGGTACATTGATGTCCTGTTGGTATGCCAGAAAGTGGATCATCTGCTTACAATGATGCTGGATCGTCAAGTCATGATAATGTCAGGAACCGAAGATGTTGAAGGTTATGGATCCGCAATAGTTGAAAGTTTTCGCCAAAAGATTTTGGAAGAACACTGTATTTGGAAGTTGCTGTGTCTTTTAATCTCAACAGTTGTAACTCAGAAGTTACTGCAGAGGTTGTAATCCTTTGGTGATTATACATGTGACTTGAATGCTGCATTCTATCCAATGATCTTATTACATAATTTTTATAAAGTAAGAGTTATTGAAACAAAGCACTGTGATACCACAACAGTCTCTCTGATAACCAAAACGACTACCACATGACTGACAGGCAGGCAGCCTATACAGTGTAGATACAGTACCCAAAGGGATGATTCCTGTCCTGGGCCCCACTGAACAGGATGGTGTGAGATTTCCTCATGTTACATAGAGCACATGAAATTCAGAACTTATGGTTTGTTTATTTCCAGATTTTTTTCATCAAATACTTTGGGGCTTTGTTGATGGTTTTTAAATAAAACCTTGGAAAGCAAAGCTGTGGATAAGGAAGAACTATTGTGTAGTAAAGTTATAAAGAGACTAAATCCTAAGAGTTCTCATCATGAGGAAAAAGATTTTTTCCTTTATTCTTTTTGTCTTTATTTCCTTTTTAATGTATCTATATGGGAAGGTGGATGTCAGCAGAGCCTATTGCACTCATTTTGCAGCGTATGTAAATGGTACTGTCATGCTGTAAAATCAGTTTATTGTAAAGCTCATGTATCGCTTAACTTGTGATTAAAAAGTCTAGTTTTTTTTTCAGGTGAGTCAGACAGAGAAAGAGAAATACCATATAATTTCATTTATATGTGGAATCTAAAAAATAAAAATAAATGAACAAACAAAGCAGAGATAATCTCATAGATACAGAGAATGAACAGATGGTTGCCAGATGGGAGGGGTTAGGGGACTTGGTGACAAAGGAAACAGGGTTATGGAGTACAAATTGGCAGTTACAAACTAGTCACAGAGATGTTAATTACTGCATAAGGAATATAGTCAATAATGTGGTAAAAGCTACAGATGGCTTCACAAGGGTACTAGTTTATTGGGGGATTACTTAATAAGTTACATGTATGTCTAACCACTATGCTCTACACCTGAAACGAGTATAGGATTGAATGTCAACTATAGTTTAAAATAAATAAATAAATAAATAAATAAATGTCTACATTTTCTAACTTCTCAATATTTTTAATAAGGGAAAATATTTTAATTACCTTTGTTCTTTTCTATGCAGTTAGACTTGGGCTTTTATCATTTACAATAGGTAATTCCTATTCAAATACAGACAACTAGTCAGGTATAAAGGATGAATTAGTAAAGAATACAATTGGTAATAAAGTAATATTTCAATCTCTGCCACAGTGATACATTTAATATTGTGTAATGCTTTGTCCTTCACCATGACATTATTTTTATCAGAGCAAATCAAAGTAATTTATTGAAGAATAATAAAATGAGTGGAAGATTTTAAGAACAGGTGCAAAGAAATTGAGAAGACAAGTTTGGGAACGGTAGATCATTGTGAAAGTTACCAGAAAGGTGAAAATGTACTAATTCTTCAGGGTATTAGTGGCAAGAATCTTTAAATACCTAATGTTAATGAGATTATGATTTTAGAATTCTTTCCATTATAAAAGAAACACCATAATGAGAGTATAAGGAAGGAAGTATGTAATGTCAAGATTTAGCAACCGTATCTAAGAGTAGAACTTAAACATGTAAGACAGTCCTAACAAACTCTAAATTTCCAGAGTTGGTGACTGAGATTCAAGCAAGGTAACAGCATGGGTGCCTAAGTCTTTTGTCCCCAGAACACTTAAAATATGAAAACAATTTCTCTGAGACACGTGCCAATGGAGAAATTAAATGACACACCTACCAGTCCAAAGTATCCTATATTCTGGAGGTATGTGATGAAAGACACCGTCTTCAAAATACGCCAAGTGTAAGAATTTCCTGTTCAAACTTGAAGTGACACATTAATGAGAAATCTACTTTTTCCACTCTTGTTTCATTCTGAATCTTAACAGGGCAGACTGTGAAGACCACATTCTTTGTTTACAAGAGTAACTGGTGTCCCACTAAAGGATGCACGACTCTCTGACCTAAATAAGGTATGTGTCTCTACTCTCCTGTCTTTCTACTGGCCCGTCTCTTGCAATGGGAGATGACAAATGCTAGATGTGATGCAACTGAGATAAAATTAATATACAGCTAAATCAGAACATGGGTATCTTTCTTTAAGTAATACCGGGTGATAAACAAGAATGAACTATGAAAAATGTTGAAGGATTTCTTAAACTATTCAAATTTTTGCCTGTGGAGAATGAATCGAGTCCATACCCACGTGCATAACTGGGTTTGTAAATCAAAACAAAGTAAAATCCTCTAAGAATCATGACAAGAAACCGTTATTTTTGGAATTTGTAATCAATATAGATATAATTATATATAATATTTTCTATTTAACCCAGTCTTTAAAATTAGATTCTTAAAATGAGTTCTTTAAATTATGAAGGTTAAACATAATTTCTTATAAACCTACTTAGATTAGTAAAAGCAGTTAGTTGCCTTTAATATAAATCAAGATAAGGTAGGTCATGTAAAATAATAATTTAGGCTTAATTGGAACTCATCAAGAGACTTTAAAATAGTAAACAAAGCACTGCAAAAAAAGGAACCACACTGATGAATTATGTTACAGGGTCTAATTAATATGAATTAGAATAATAACATCTCTTCATATGAAAATTAGCATAACTAACATATTATTGAGAACTTTTAAAAGCCAGACTGCCCATAAAGTGTTTTACATGCATTATATAATATCTCCATATTTTGGTTCCCACTTTCTGTTAGTAAACTTAGCTGGCAGACACTAAGTAACTCTTTAAAGGTCATATATTATAAATTTAAAAGCCAAAATTAAATCTAGAATTTACTGACTACAAAGCTCATTGACTGAATTGTGAAATTATACTATTTGATTCATTACCATTACTTACAAAACCAAGCTACTCTTATTGTGTTATATTAAGTATTTAAAAATTTTTATTGTTGTTATTTTGTTGTCAATAGTGTTTATGTTTTGAATGATTACAGTGTGTATGTAATATTTTTAACATATGAAATATTTCTTTCAAATTGTAAAAATTTTTCATAACTTCACAATCATTCAAAATAAAAGATCATTTGATAACATCTCATTCTCTTTAATAAACAAATGTACACCACTAAATAATATTAACTTTAGGAAATTATTATATATGCCCACACTAAAAAATTATCATAAATATTCTGAGCCACTTTCTCTAGTAAAAATTTTTAATTTTTAATGCAGACTTTTAATGGTGTTAATACACTTCTGTGGAAGCTGCTTGAAATTGAGGATATTATTTATGAACTTTATTCCTCACTAATTCATTGATTTTTATTGCTGCAACCACTAATATATTGCCTAATGTAGAATATCTTTAAAAATGTATTTTAGCCTGAGACACTTGTTTAAAGCTCTAAGGCATTTAGAATCAGACCTTTAGATTCTTCTTCTGAGAAATGAGCTCAATAGTCACTCCCTAGCCCGCCCAGTGTTGCTGTAAAGGTTGTCGTCACTGCATGTACCCTTTATTACTGACCTTAGAGCGCAGCCTCAGACACCACTCAGCTGCGGGATGGAGAGCCAAAGAGTAACCTATGCAGAACTGAATCTCGTTAAGGCCTCAAAGAGACAGCAAATAAAACCTAAGGGGACAAAACACCCCACTGCAGTAACTGAGCAGGAAATAACCTATGCAGAATTAAATCTTCAAAATGCTTCTCAGGATCTTCAAGGAGATGACAAGAAGTACCACTGCAAAGGTAAAAACTTTTAATAGATACATTATAAGGTTTAAACTGTTGTAGGGTGTGCAGTTGGGGTGCAGGGATGTGGGGCAACAGTAGGGCATAAGCTCAAATATTTTTTATTTGTGAAGATCAGAGCTTGAAGTTGGAATAC
>PVJL010021378.1:0-10686 GCA_004026885.1 Lyroderma lyra
TGGGTCTGGCAGAGCACTCAGCATTTCTGAAGGATTAACTCTCATCTGCACCACCTCTGCTGTTTCAAGGAAACCTGGGGATGTCATTGTGCCCAGCATTTCTATACCATGGCCAGATCTGGAATTCCCTCCTGCACTGTTTCCTGTACAACACGTTAAATGCTTTTGCCCATCTGAACATCTCTATTATTGTCTTTCCTATTTTATTGTTAGTTTTCTTCTTTAACTTTTTATGCACATTTATATATCTTTTACATGAATGTGTTAAATTTGTTATAGTAAAATTTAATATTTATAATGGTAAAGTGTAATTTCATGAGCATTAATTCATCCATCATCACTGTCCAGCTCCGAAATATTTCATCAGATTGGTCAGCGATCTATCTCAAATAAAATAGCATCTCTCACTATGAAAAGTAAAGGCCTCCTTGAGCACATCAGAGTTCATATACAAACCTAAACTATACCTCTAAGATAACCTCCAAAGGAAACTTTCTTTTTCCATGTGTACTTTGAATTTGTCTTTCTATTATACTAGGTTGACTTTGTTAGATGAGAAGTATTTTGAAACTGCAACCTTTTGAGTGTGTAGGGGAAACCACACTAGTAAGTCTCATTTTGTGGCTCAGGAAATATTTTATAGTTAAAGAACTTATTAGTCCAGGGAAGTGATGTGAAATATTATTGAAACTGCGATGCTTAATATCTGTGATTACACCAAAGTGATGTAGTACTTTCCAGGTTTTTGTTTTGTTTTGTTTTAAGATAGGTAGATAGATATTTCAGGATTAAAGATTTATCACACTTTTTATAGGATACAAATTACTTTAGGCTTTAATGACATGTCTCAAAGATAGTTAAAAGTAGAATAATACTCCTCTTTTGGCTGGTTGGTATCCTTTAGATAATACTTAGAATAAATATGAGATTTTCAGCAGATTTATATGCAGTGGCTTAAGGTGTTTGTTAGGTCTTTTACATTAAATTTAATATATTCTTTTGGAAATTTTAAAAATTATAAAGGAGATGTCAAAATCATAAAGCGAAAATTAATACTACTTTTCTCTGTTTTGCTTATCTTACTTAAGTAATTGCTATAAATTACTCTGGTATACACTTAAAATATCTCATCTGAAAAGTCTTCCATCATCAGTGACCTGAATTTCCCTGTCTGTATGCTGGGTTTCATTAAATTCATCTCAGTCACAATAATATACTATGTACTGCCATCCACAGATTTTAATGTCCCTTAGGGAACTCTCTTCTTTAATTTTCTTTTTCTACACCCAGTGTTAGCCTTTTTAAGAGCTTGGATGTTACTACAAATTAATAGAGGAATTTGTTGGGTATGAGGATGAGAATGGCTTTTAGTGTTTGGAAAAGCATGGTGCTGGTAGCTTTACTGTTTAAGCTTAACTTTGTGAAATCTGCATTGATTTCACAGTGATGTGTTTTACACATTTATTAAGTATCCATAAATATTTTCATTTGGATTCCTAAATACAGACAGTAGGAATTCCTTTTGCAAGGAAGACAATTTTTTATTCTTTACTATAAACATGTCCTATTTCATAATTCTTTTTCAAAAGTCTTTCCACTCTAGTATTATTTCCTTGGGATTATGCAACAGTGTCGGTTTTTTATTTCATTTTTTAATAATTTTGATAAGTTAAGCTCCCCAAAGTGAACCTCCTTGTGCTATAAAATATCTTTACTAGAAATCTAAGAATTCTTGCTTTATTGAGAGAAGGGTGTTTCATTCTTTCATTAATCAATTGTTAGAAAATATTATATAGCTACCCTTTCCTTAACACTATATTGAGAAAGAAGACAAGATGGCGACTGGAGAGGAGGTTCCTAAAGCCTCACCCAGAAAACACAATTGAATGGCCATCCAGGAGCCAAGAAAGAGGGCCCTGAGTGACAAACTGGCTGTTGAGAAATCCACAAATCACAAGTAAACACCTGAATCCTGGCAAAAAGGGGGCGAGTCGGGGAGAGGGAAGGGAGCAGAGATGGACCACGTGGGACGCGATCCCTGCTGACTATTCAGAGCTGCCCAGTTTGGGCGAGGGGAGAGAGACTGGGGAGCTGGGGACGGAAGTAGTTTGGGAGCCAGCCTCTGGAACTTTTGAGTGGTAGAAGGGCTGAGCGAGGGCTCTGAACTGCAAAGATAATGCCCCATCTCTAAGCACCCTGGAGACCTACACAGGGCTGCAGTTCCTGTTCCCAGTCTGCTGCAAAGGCGACCCTGCTGTCTCAGGCCAGGCCCACAGCTTTGGCCATATGGAGCAGGCACTTCCTCCTGCACCCCAGAGTTCTGAAAGCAGTGTGAACCTTTAGACAGTCAGGTACTCAATCAGGACTGGGAAGAAAGAATGAATTGATTTGCTAGCATTCACCCAAGCTAGCAAAAACAGCTTCCTCAGCAAAGGGCAGAAGGCAAGCCTTTTTTTGGCCTCTCCACAGGATATATGCGCATAGCCTCCAAACGCAGTAGGAGATCAGAAACAAGAAACAAACAACGCCCTCTGTTCCAAAACTTGAACCCCAGCGCCACCTATTGTGTACCCTACAGCAAGACACCACAAAAGCAATAATCTGGGCACTGAACATAAAGCCCTCAAGTCAAAGAGGAAGAACCAGCGGACAGGATGAATTCCTTAAAAACTAAAACTCCTCAGAAAGAACATGAAATTCACCCAGAAGATAGCCTGTTACAACTGGAAGGGACTCACTTAAGTGATGGAGAATTTAAAGCAGCCATTCTAAAGGCTGTGAGAGAAATGAAAACCTATTGCCAGAACACATAGCTGAGATAAATAATATAAAAAAAGATATAAACGACATAAAAAAGGAACTCTGTGAACAAAAAGAACAATTTAACAAAGAAATTCAAAACATAAGAAAGATTGAGACGGAAATACGAGAAATAAAAAATACCATAAAACAAGTGAGAAATGTAATAACTGCCATAGGAAACAGGACCAACCATATGGAGGAAAGAATTAGTGATATAGAAGACCAGAACATGGAAACAGCTCAGAAAGGGGAAGAGAGGCAATATAGAACCAAAAGGATTGAAAGAACTCTGCACGAACTATCCGACTCCATGATACAAAACAACATCAGGAGAATAGGAATAGAAGAGGGGGCAGAGCAATCTACAGAGAGCATACTCAAACAAATCATAGATGAGAACTTTCCAAACCTATGGAAAGATCTGGAACCCCAAGTTCAAGAAGAAAACAGGTCCCCAGATCCCTGGACCCCAACAGATATTCTCCAAGAAACATGGTACTAAAGATGTCCAAAACTAAAGACAAAGAGACAATTCTCAAGGCCACCAGGAAAAAAGAACTATAATCTTTAGAGGAAAACCCATTAGGATGGCATCATATTTCTCAGCAGAAACTCTACAAGCCAGGAGAGAGTGGAACCCAATATTCAAAAATTTAAAAGAGAGAAACTTCCAGCCAAGAATAAATTATCCAGCAAAATTATCTTTCAGCAATGAAGGTGGAATAAAGACCTTCTCAGACAAACAGAAGCTGAGGGAATTTGCCAGCACGAGGCCAGCACTCCAAGAAATACTGAAGGAGGCTCTTCAGCCTGAAACAAAACATCAGGACAAATGGAACAAAGTTGGGGCAACAAGAAAGGAACAAAAATAAACAAACAAACAAACAAACAAACAAAAACAAAGAAAGAATTAAGTAATGGCCACAGGAAATGCTCACATATCGATCATCACTCTAAATGTCAATGGACTGAACTCACCAATAAAAAGACGCAGAGTAGCAGACTGGATTAAAAAACAGAATGCATCCATATGCTGTCTCCAAGAAACACACCTCAGCTGTAAGGACAAACACAGACTCAGAGTGAAAGGATGGGATACAATACTCCAAGCAAATGGTAACCTGAGAAAAGCAGGAGTGGCCATCCTGATATCTGATGAAATAAACTTCAAGTTAAAAAAGATAGTAAAAGACAAAGATGGTCATTACATCAAGATAAAAGGTACAATGTAAAAACAAGAAGACTTGACACTAATCAACATATATGCTCCCAACCAGGATGCACCAAAATATACAAAGAAACTACTAACAGACTTGAAAGGAGAAACTGATGAATACACAATCATAGTGGGGGACTTAAACACCCCGCTAACAGCCATGGGCAGATCATTCAAAACACAAAATAAATAAGGAAATAACAGCTCTAAATGACACATTACAGCAACTGGACATCATTGACATTTACAGGACACTTCATCCAGCAAAAAGAGACTAAACCTTCTTTTCTAGTGCGCATAGAACATTTTCAAGAATAGACCATATGCAGGGACACAAAAGTAGCCTCAGAAAATTCAAGAAGATCGAAATCATACCAAGTGTACTCTCAGACCACAAAGCTTTGAAATTGGAGATCAACTGTAAAAGGAAAGCAGAAAAAACCACATATACATGGAGATTAAGCAACAGCTTATTAAAAAAAAGACTGGATAAAAGAACAAATAAAAGATGAGATTAAAACATATATAGAAATTAATGACAATGAAAATACATAATTATTGGGACATAGCGAAAGAGGTAATGAGAGGGAAATTTATATCATTACAGGCCTATCTTAAGAAACAAGAAAAATCACAAGCAAACATCTTACCATCCCATCTTAAGGAACTCGAAAAAGAAGAGCAGACAAAACCCAAAGTCAGCAGAAGGAAAGAAATAATAAAAATTAAAGCAGAGCTAAACCAATTAGAGAACAGAAAGACAATAGAAAAAATTAATATTACGAAGAGCTGGTTCTTTGAGAAAGTAAACAAAATTGAAAAACCCCTGGCGAGACTAATCAAAGGATGAAAGGAAAGGACACAAATATCCAAAATTAGAAATGAAAGGGGAGAAATTACCACTGATACCACAGAAATACGAAGGAGTATAAGAAAATATTATGAAGGACTTTATGCCACAAAATTTAACAATCTAGAAGAAATGGACAAGTTTCTAGAAACTTATAGCCTACCAAGGCTAAACCATGAAGAACTGGATAATCTAAATAGATGAATCAAAGAAATGAGATTGAAATGACTATCCATAATCTCCCTAAAGGCAAAGACCCTGGACCAGATGGTTTCACCAAAGAGTTCTACCAAGCATTCAAAGAAGAATTAACGTCTATCCTCCTCAGACTCTTCCAAAAAATTGAAGAGGAAGCAATACTTCCTAAATCATTCTATGAGGCCAACATTACTCTAATACCAAAGCCAGGCAAAGACAACACAAAAAATGAAAACTATAGACCAATATCTCTGATGAACACAGATGCAAATATCCTGAACAAAATGTTAGCAAACAGAATACAACAATGCATCAAAAAGATCATACATCATGATCTAGTGGGATTCATCCCGGGAGCACAAGTATTGTTCAACATATGAAAATCAATCAATGTGATACACCACATAAACAAAATCAAAGACAAAGACCACATGGTCATTTCAATTGATGCAGAAAAAGCTTTCGACAAGGTACAACATCCATTTATGATAAAAACACTAAATCAAATAGGTATAGAAGGAAAGTATCTCAACATAATAAAGGCCATATGTGAGAGACCCTCGGTTAACATCATACTGAATGGGGAAAAGCTGAAACCTATTCCCCTAAAATCACGAACAAGACAGGGATGCCCCCTGTCACCACTGTTATTTAATATAATACTGGAAGTTTTAGCCACAGCAATCAGGCAAGAGAAAGGAATCAAAGTTATCCAAATTGGGAAAGAAGAGTTCAAATTGTCACTATTTGTGGATGACATGATCCTTTATATAAAAAATTCCAAAGATTCCACCAGGAAACTATTAGAAACAATTAATGAATATAGTAAAGTTGCAGGATACAAAATCAATGTACAAAAATCCACAGCATTCCTTTATACAAACAACGAATCCACAGCAAAAGGAATGAGGGAGTAAATTCCTTTTGCTATCACAACAAGAAGAATGAAATACCTGGAAATTAACTTAACAAAGAACATGACAGACTTATACACAGAGAACTATAAAACACTTTTGAAAGAAATTGAAACAGACTTTAAGAGGTGGAAAAATATCCCCTGTTCAAGGATAGGAAGACTTAACATTGTTAAAATGGCCATTCTGCCCAAAGCAATCTACAGATTTAATGCAATACCCATCAAAACCCCACAATCATACTTTCATGAAATAGATAAGAGAATTATTAGATTTATATGAAACCATAAAAGACCTCAAATTGCCATAGCAATACTACATAAAAAGAATAAGGCTGGTGGCATTACTTCCTGACTTCTATTTATATTACAAAGCATCAATAGTCAAAACAGCTTGGTATTGGCAGAAGAACAGAAATAGAGACTAATGGAATAGAACTGAAAACCCAGAAATAAACCCACAAATACATGAACAAATAATTTTCGATGAAGGAGCAAAAAACATACAATGGGGAAAATACAGCCTCTTTAGTAGGTGGTGCTGGGAAAACTGGAAAAACCTGTGCAAAGGAATGAACCTGAGCTGTGAACTCTCTGCATACAAAAATTAACTCAAAATGGATTAAAGACCTTCCTATAAGACCTGCAACAATAAGCTGTATACAAGAAGACATTGGTACTAAACTTATAGACCTAGGACTCAAGGAAGACTTCATGAACCTGTCCTCAAAGGCAAGGGAAGTAAAAGCAAAAATAAATGAATGGGACTATATCAAACTAAAAAGTTTCTGCACATCAAAAGTAACCATCAACAAGGCAAAGAGACAGCCAACTGAATGGGAGAAAATATTTGCCAATAACACATCAGATAAGGGTCTAATATCTAAAATATATAAAGAACTAATAAGACTTAACAACAAAAACAACAACCCAATTGAAAAGTGGGCAGAAGAACTAAATAGATACTTCTCCCATGAAGAAATACAAATGGCCAGCAGACATATGAAAAATTGCTCATCCTCATTAGCTATCAGGGAAATGCAAATCAAAACCACAATAAGATACCACCTCACACCTGTGAGAATGGCTATAATCAGCAAGACAAGGAATAACAAGTGCTGGAGAGGATGTGGAGAAAAAGGAACTCTGGTACACTGCTGGTGCGAGTGCAAACTTGTACAACCACTGTGGAAGGCAGTGTGGAGTTTCCTCAGAAAATTGGGAATGGAGCTACCATTTGACCCAGCAATCCCCCTTCTGGGGATCTACCCAAAGAACTTGAAAACCTTTGTCCGCAAAGACTTATGTACCCCAATGTTCATTGCAGCGCTGTTCACAGTGGCCAAAACATGGAAACAACAAAAGTGCCCTTCAACAGATGACTGGATAAAGAAGCTGTGGTACATATACACAATGGAATATTACTCAGCTGTAAGAAAAGTTGAAATATTGCCATTTGCGACAAAATGGATGGACCTGGAGATCATCATGCTTAGTGAAATAAGCCAGACAGAAAAAACAAAGAACTGCATGATTTCACTCATATGCGGAGTATAAAACTGAAAGCAAAGAAAAAAAGAAATGAACAAACAAATAACCCATGGACACAATCAGCAGTTTAATGTTTATTTGGGGACGAGTGGGTTAGGGAGGGGAGAAAGGGGAGGAGGTGGGAGAGGAGGGGGGGAAGCTAAATATAACGTGATGGAAAGAGAAGTCACATTAGATGGTGAACTTATTATACATCAAGTTGACAATGCACTGTAGAATTGTATGTCTGAAATCTATGTAATCCTTGGTAACAGATGTCACCCCCCAAAAAATAAAAATAACACTATATTGGAGAAATTAATAAAGTTTTTAAAAAATTATAATTGTTAACTTTGAAAAAATACCACTTAGGCACAAAACTTAAAATGAATGCAAATATTAGCATAACAATAATTTTCAATTAGGTATATTTTTATTGTTACATTCATTGGGGTGACATTGATTAATAAAATTTACATTGATTTCAGGTGTACAATTCTGTATTACATCCTCCATATGTTACATTAAGTGTTCATCACCCAGGGCCAGTTATCACTTCATCACCAAGACAATTTTTAGTTTAGTACTCTGATTTCCAAATTGCTTTTCCAGAGAGGATATTGAGAAGGAAGAGAGTGGCAAATATCTCAGTACTCAAATACTATTAAAATAATTATCTGTTCAGAAATCTCCACAATAAAATTTTTTTAACAGAGGACAGAAATCCTGGTATTAATCAATTATGTTATAGTCATTTTAACATGTCATTTAGTCTCAATTTCTAACTCACTGTTAAAGAAACTCTAGAATTTAGTGTTGATGTAAGGGATACTTAAACAATATGCAATAAGTTTGAGCTCTTCTGTTATATGGCAACTTGCATATTCAATTGTGGTTATTTAAAAAAATATATTTTGAATCACAGATCAGTGAACGTTAGAAAAGTTGCTTCAGTCTTTCAAGGACAGACATGGGAAGGACTGCAGATAAGATCCCCAGGGTTCCAAGGCGTATGCACTTGCAGGGCATACTGCTTCTAGGTACTTGAATTGTATCAATCAACTTAAGTAACTTCATGATGATAAACCAAATTTCTGTCAATACTGGTCATACATAGTCCTGTGGTCTGATGTACTTTCTCCATATTACTTTGAGAAACTTCCTAAATTTTCCTATGTAGACCACTTTCTGGAAAGATTTCTTTGTTAGGTGATGAGGAATGCAATGCAGTAGGACCACAGCAATATGCACAGTTTCAGGTGCTATAATGTCATGGGAAAAAACTTAACCTTCAGTGACTGTTAATGGTGGTTATTAATGTTAAGCTGGAATTACATTTTATTAAACTGAATCAGTCTTTACAAGAGCAAACAATCAATTTTTTGAAATCGTCATAGAGAAAGTGCTGATACTTCATTCCTTAATATCATTGTGGTCACCGGCCTGTGGTCTCTTTGTTGGTCAAGTTGAGGAGTCTGTTTGAATCCTGCTCCTTCTCAGGTTCAGAGACAGCTTTGGTAATATGCTGCTCCTGTTGCTTCTCTTCGGGGGTTGTCTTTGCTGGTCAGGGCCATGCGTGTTGTGGTTTGTGTGCTGGTCACATTGAGTTTCTGTATGACGTTTCTGTGCTCTTCAGGTTGGCGGTGAGCTAGGGGTCTCTATGCTGGTCAGGTTGGGCATCATTTAAAGTTCTCTGTGCTCGTAAGGTTAGGATTTGGCTTGGGATCTCTATGCTGGTCATGTCAGGATTATCCTGGGGTCTCTATTTTTCTGGTGTTGAGTTTTTACATGAGGTCTCTGTGCAGGTCATGTTAGGACTCTGCTGTGGGTCTTCATGCTTGCCAGGTTGGGGGTCTTACTCAGGTCTCTGTGCTGGTCAGGTTGCAGGTTTGCTGGGGTTCTTTCTGCCCAGTCAGGTGAGAGATCTTTCTGAGGATTCAGCGCCTGGTCTGATCACTTAGAAGTTCTTCAAGAGGGTTCTTTGCTGGGCAGGTTGGAATTCTGCCAGGAATCCCAATGCTGGTCATGTTGAGGGTTGGTTGGGGTCACAGTGCTTATTACAGCAATGTCCCTCTGGGGCCTATGTGCTGGTCAGATTGAGGTTCTGATGAAGTCTCTCTGCTGGTGACATTGGCTTTTTGCCTGGGAGTTTGTGCTACACAGGTTCGGGTATGCAGGTGTTCTCTGTGTTGGTCTGTTTGGGACTCTTCCTGGTGCCTCTCTGCCTGAACATATTGAGATTTTTATAGGACTCTGTACCTGTCAGTTCGGAAGTCTGCCTGGGGTCCCTGTGCTGGTTAACTTGGGGGTCTGCTGTGAGTCTCAGTACTGGTCAAGTTAGGAGTCTGCTGGAAGTTTCTTTGCTGGGCACCTTAGGCGTCTTCCTGGAGTCTCTGTGGTGGTCAATTTGAGTGTTGGTTTGGATATTTCTTATGTTCAGGTTGAGGAAAAGCTGGAGTACAGTGCTGCTCAGGTTGGGAGTTTGCTGGGGATCTCTTTCCTGATCAGTATTGAGGTCAGCTAGGGTCTCTGTGCTGGTCACATTGAGTTGTCTGCCTGGGGTCTTTGTGTTTATCAGGTCAAGCATCTCTTGCAGGTGATTGTGCTGGTCAAGTAAAGGGTCTTCCTGGGGTCTTGGTGAGAGTTCATATTAGATCTCCCAGGGGTCTTCTTGCTGTTTAGACTGAAAATCATTCTGAGATTTCTGTGTCGGTCAGGTTGGAGGTCTGCTGGGAGTCTGTATACTGGCAGGACTTGGTGTCAGCCTAGCGTCTCTGTATGGGCCGGGTTTGGAGTCTGTTGAGTATAATTGTGTTAATAATGTTGACAGTGTTTCTGTCGTCTCCATGATATATCAATTTATATATTTCAGTGGTCTCTGTGATTCACATGTATGGGGTCTGCATGGGTTCTTTTTGCCCCATAAGCATAAGGGTCTGCCTGGGGTCTCTGTGCTTGTGTATTTGTGATTCTGCTCGTGTCTCCGTGATAGTCACATTTTGTGTCTGTCTCAGGTCTCTCTGCTGCCTATTTTGAAAGTGTGCCTGGGGACTCTGTGCTGGTAAGGTTGGGGTCTGCTTTAATCTCTCTGTTGGTGTGATTAAGGGACTGATGGCTACTATACCTATCAGGTTGGGGACTGCTGTGTGTCTCTATGCTGGTCAGGTTCCAGGTCTG
>PVJL010021379.1:0-10744 GCA_004026885.1 Lyroderma lyra
TCTTACCGTTCTGCTAACCCTAACTCTAGATGAATCCCCAGTCCCAGAGTGTCAATATGGCCTACAGGGACACTTTTCCAGTGACCTGACACCTATGAACATCAAAGTACTCACCCTAACTTTGACTCGAGATTCCGACCATGACTGTATCCCTTTAATTCACCCTATTTCACCGTTGCCCTGTCCGTCACCCCAGCCATCTGCACAGTGCATCAAAATGATTTATAGGGATACATTTCACTGATCTGACACCTACGAACATCACAGTTCTCACCCTATCTTTGACTCGAGATTCTGAACGTGACAGTATCACTTTAATTGACCCTATTCGTTCTGTTCCCCTAACACTAATGCTAGTTATCTCTCCAGTCTCAGAGTGTCAATATGACATACAGGGTTGCTTTTTCACTGTCTTGACACGTAAAACCAACAATGTACTCACCCTAACTTTGAATCGAGATTCCGAACGTGACAGTATCAACTTAATTGACCCTGCTCTCACCATTCTGCTATCTTTAACCCTACCCTTCGCCCCAGGCCTAGTATATGAAAAAGAACTAAAGGGAAACTGTTTCACTGTCCCGATAAGTACGAACTTGAAAGTACTCACCCTATCTTTGACTCAAGATTCCGAACATGACGTTATCATTTTAATTGACCCTACTCTTACCGTTCCCCTCACCCTAACCATAGCCGTCTCCACAGCCAAAGTGTATCAAAATGACCTAAAGGGATAATTTTTCACTGTCCTGACACCTACGAACATCAATGTACTCATTCTATCTTTGATTCAAGATTCCAAACGTGACGGTATCACTTTAATTAACCCTGTACTCACCGTTGCACTAACTCTAACCCTTTCCGTCTCAACAGGCCTAGTGTATCAATATGAACAACAGGGACCCTTTTACACTGTCCTGCCACGTAAGAACATCAAAGTCCTCACCCTACCTTTGACTCAAGGTTCCGAAATTGACGGTGTCACTTTAATTGACCCTGCACTCACCATTGCACTAGCCCTAACTCTAGCTGTCTACCCAGGCCTAGTGTATCAATATGACTTACAGGGACACTTTTCCACTGTCCTGACACCTTCGAACATGAAAGTACTCACCCTAACTTTGACTCGAAATTCCGAACGTGATGGTATCACTTTAATAGTCCATAGACTCACCATTGCACTAGCCGTAAATTTCCCTCTCTACCCAGGCCTAGTGTATCAATATGATCTTCAGGGAAACTTTTTCAGTGTCCTGACACCTAAGAACATCAAAGAACATACCCTAACTTTGATTCGAGATTCTGAACGCAATGATATCACTTTAATTGACCCTACTCTCACCGTTCCACTAACCTAATCCTAGACGAATCCCTAGTCCCAGAGTATCAATATGAAATACATGGACAGTGTCCCACTGTCCTCACACTTACGAACATCAAAGTACTCATCCTATCTTTGACTAGAGACTCCAAATATGACATAATAACTTTAATTGATCCTATACTCACCGTTCTGCTAACACTCACTGTAGCCATCTCCCCAGTACTAGTGTATCAATATGACCTATAGTGACACTTTTCCACTGTCCTGACACCTACGAACATAAAAGTACTCACCCTAAATTTGACTCGAGATTCCGAACGTGATGGCATTACTTTAATTGTAGCTATTGTCACCGTTCCCCTAACCCTAAGCCTAGACTTCTCCCCACTACTAGAGTGTCAATTTGACATACAGGGACACTTTTCCACTCTCCTGACAACTACGATTATCAAGGTACTCACCCTAACTTTGACTCAAGATTCCTAATGTGACAGTATCACTTTAATTGACCCTATACTCACCGTTGCGTTTACCCAAAGCCTAGCCGTCTCCCCAGGGCTAGTGGATCAATATGACCTACAGGTACACTTTTCCACTGTCCTGACACCTACGAACATAAAAGTACTCACGCTAAATTTGACACGAGATTCCGAGCGTGATGCTATCACTTTAATTGTAGCTATTGTCACCGTTCTCCTAACACTCACATTAGCACTCTCCCAATTACTAGAGTGTCAATTTGACATACAGGAACAATTTTACACTGTCCTGACACATACGAACATCAAAGTACTCACCGTATCTTTGACTGAAGATTCTGAACGTGACAAAATAACATTAATTGACCCTACACTCACTGTTCGGCTAACCCTAACCCTAGCTGTCTCCCCAGCCTAGGGCATCAATATGACATACAGGGACACTTTTCCACTGGGCTTACACCAGCGAACATAAAAGTACTCACACTAACTTTGACTCGAGATTCCGAATGTGAAGGTATCAATTTAATTGACCCTACTCTCGCCGTTGCCCTAACCATAATCCTAGACCTCCCTCAAGGACCAGAGTGTCAATATGACCAACCGGGACACTTTTACACTTTTACAATTTTCCACTGTCCTGACACATACGAACATCAAAGTACTCACCCTAACCCTGACTCGAGATTCTGAACGTGACAGTAACACTTTAATTCACCCTACTCTCACCGTTCGCCTAACACTAACCCTAGACTTCTCCCCAGTACCAGTGTGTCAATATGACATACAGGGACAATTTTCCACTGAACTGACACCTACAAACATCAAAGTACTGACGCTAACTTTGACATGAGATTATGAAGGTGACGGTTTCACTACAATTGATCCTACTCTTACTGTTTGGCTAACTCTAACCCTAGCCATCTTCCCCGGACTAAGGCATCAAAATGACCTACACAGATACTCTTTCACTATCCTGACAAGTACGAACTTCAAAGTACTCACCCAAACTTTGACTCGAGATTCTGAACGTGGCGGTATCACTTTAATTGACCCAACTCTCACCGTCCCCCTAACCATAACCCTAGCCTACCCCCAGGACTAGAGTGTCAATATGACATACAGGGAAACATTTCCACTGTCCTGACACTTACGAAAATCAAAATACTCACATTAACTTTGACTCGAGATTCCAAACGTGACGGTTTCACTTCAATTGCCCCTATACTCACCTTTCGGCTAACCCTAACCATAGCTTCTCCCCCAGCCTAAGGCATCAGAATGACCTACAGTGATACTCCTTCACTGTCCTGACAAGTACGAACATCACAGTACTCACCCTAAATTTGACTCGAGAATCCGAACGTGACGGTATCACTATAACTGGCCCTACTCTCACTGTTCCGCTAACCGTAACCCTACACGAATCCCCAGTCCCAGACTGTCAATATGAAATACGGGGACACATTCAAACTGTCCTTACACTTACGAACATCAAAGTACTCACCCTATCTTTGATTCGAAACTCCGAACGTGACACAATAACTTTAATTGACACTATATTCACCTTTCGGCGAACACTAACCTTAGCCATCTCCCCTGGCCTAGTGTATCAATATGACCAACAGGGACACTTTTCCACTGTCCTGACATCTACGAACATCAAAGTACTCACCCTAACTTTCATTCGACCTTCCAAACCTGACGATATCACTTTTATTCACCCTACACTCACCATTGTGCAAACCATAACCCTAAACGTCTACCCAGGCCTAGTGTATCAAAATGACCAGAGGGACACCTTTCCACTATCCTGACACCTACGAACATCAAAGTACTCACCCTAACTTTTATTCGAGATTCTGAACGAGACAGTATCACTGTAGTTGTACATACTCTCAGCGTTACCCTAACCCTAATCCTACCATTCTCGCCAGGTCCAGAGTGTCAATATGACAGAGAGAGATACTATTACACTGTTGTAACACCTACTAACATCCAAGTACTCACCCTAACTTTTACTCGAGAATCCAAAAATGATGATATCACTTTAATTGAACCTATTCTCGCCATTCCCCTAACCCTAACACTAGTCTTCCCACAGCACCAGAGTGTCAATTTGACATACAGGGAAACTTTTCCACTGTCCTGACACGTACGAACATCAAAGTACTCACCCTATCTTTGACTCGAGATTCCGAACGTGACACAATAACTTTAATTGAACCTACACTCACCGTATGACTAACCCTAACCCTAGCCTTCTCCCTAGGCTAGGGCATCAATATGACATACATGGACACTTTTCCACTGTCCTGACACCAACGAACATCAAAGTACTCACTTTAATTGACTCTACACTCACGGTTGCGCTAACTTTATCCCTACCATTTCCCCCAGCCAAAGTCATCAAAATGACCTACAGGGATACTTCTTCACTGTCCTGACAAGTACAAACATCAAAGTACTCACCCTAAATTTCACTCGAGATTCCGAACTTGACGGTTTCACTTTAATTGACCCTACTCTCACCATTGGGCTAACCTTAACCCTAGACTTCTCCCCAGGCCTAATGCTTCAAAATGACCTACAGGGATACTCTTTCACTGTCCTGACACCGATGAACATCAAAGTAGTTACCTTAACTTTTACTCGAGATCCCGAACGTGATGGTATCACTTTAAATGACCCTGCACTCACTGTTGCGCTAACACTAACCCTAGCCCTCTACCCAGGCCTAGTGTATCAATATGACCTACAAGGACACTTTTCCTCTGTCCTGACCCTAAAGTACTCACCCTAAATTTGACTCAAGATTCCGAACGTGACAGTATCACTTTAATTCACCCTACACTCGTTATTCCCCTAATCGTAACCCTATCCCTCCCCGGAGGACCAGAGAGTCAATATGACACACAAGGAAAGTTTTCCACTGTCCTGACACCTACGAACATCAAAGTACTCACCCTAACTTTAATTCGAGATTCCGAAGGCAACGGTATCACATTAATTCGCCCTACACTCACCGTTCGGCTAACCCTAACTGTATACAAATCCCCAGTCCCAGAGTATCCATATGGAATACAGGGACATTTTCGCACTGTCCTCAAACTTACAAACATCAAAATATTCATCCTATCTTTGACTCAAGACTCATAAAGTGACACAATAACTTTAATTGACCCTATACACACCGTTCGTCTAACGTTAACCGTAGCCGTCTCCCCAGGACTAGTGTATCAATATGACCAAAAGACACTTTTCAACAGTCCTGACACCTACGAACATCAAAGTGCTCACCCTAACTTTGACTTGAGATTCCAGACCTGACGATATCACTTTAATTGACCCTACTTTCATCGTTCCCCCAACCCTCACACTAGCCGTCCCCCTAGGACCAGAGTGTCAATATGACATACAGAGAAACTTTTCCACTATTCTGACAAATACGAACATAAAAGTACTCACCCTAAATTTGACTTGAGATTCTGAACGTGACGGTATCACTTTTATTGACCCTATACTCACCGTTGCGCTAACCATATCCCTAGCCATCTACACTCTCTATGGACCCTACACTCTCTGTAGCGCTTATACTAACCCTGCATGTCTACCCTGGTCTAGTGCATCAAAATGACCAGAGGGACACTTTTTCACTATCCTGACACCTACGAACATCAAAGTACTCACCATAACTTTTCTTCGAGATTCTGAACGAGACGGTATCACTTTAATTGACCGTATTCTCACCATTACCCTAACCCTAACCCTAAACCTAGCCTTCTCCCCAGGCCCATAGTGTAAATATGGCATACAGGGAAACATTCCCACTGTCTTGACACCTACGAAAATCAAAGTGTTCACCCTTTCTTTTACTCGAGATTGCAAATGTGACACAATAACCTTAACTGACCATGCACTCACCGTTCAGCTAACACTAACCCTAGCCATCTCCCAAGGCCTATGGCAACAATATGAACTACAAGGACACTTTTCCACTGTCCTGACACATACGAACATCAAAGTACTCACCATAAATTTGACTCCAGATTCCAAACGTGAGGGATTAACTTAAATTGACCCTACACTCACCGTTTGGCTAACCCTAACGCTAGCCATCTCCTCAGGCCTAGTGTATCAATATGATCTACAGGGAAACTTTCCCACTGTCCTGACACCTACAAACATCAAAGTACTCACCATATTTTGTCTCGAGATTCCGAATGTGACACAATAACTTTAATTGACCCTACATTCGCCGTTCGGCTAATCCTAACCCTAGCTTTCTCCCCAGGCCTAGGGAATCAATATGACATACAGGGACATTTTCCCACTGTCCTGACACCAACGAACATCAAAGTACTCACCCTAACTTTGACTCTAGATTCTGAACATGACGTTAACACCTTAATTCACCGGACTCTCATCGTTCGCCTAAAACTAACCCTAGACTTCTCCCCATTACCAGTGTGTCAATATCACATACAGTGACACTTTTCCACTGTCCTGACACATACGAGCATCAGAGTACTCACCCTAACTTTTACTGAGATTCCGAACGTGACGGTATCACTTTAATTGAAACTACTCTCGCCTTTCCCCTAACTCTAACACTAGCCTTCCCATAGAACTAGAGTGTCAATTTGACATAGAGGGAAACTTTGCCACTGTCCTGACTCCTACGAACATCATAGTAGTCACCCTTACTTTCACTCGAGATTCCGAACATGACGGTATCACTTCAATTAACCCTACTCTCACTGTTTGGCTAAACATAACCTTAGCCATCTCCCCCGGCCTAAGGCATCAAAATGACTTACAGGGATACTCTTCTTTCACTGTCCTGACAAGGACGAACATCAAAGTACTCACCCTAATTTGACTTGCGATTCCGAACGTGACGGTATCACTTTTATTGATCCGACACTCACCGTTGCGCTAAACTTAAACCTAGCCGTCTATTCAGGCCTAGTGCTTCAAATGGCCAGAGGGACACTTATTCGCTATCCTGACACCTACAAACATCAAAGAACTCACCCTAACATTTATTCAAGATTGTAAACGAGACGGTACCACTTTAATTGACCGTACTCTCACCGTTACCCTAACCCTAACACTAGACTTCTCCCCAGGCCCATGGTGTCAATATGTCATACAGGGAAACTTTCCACTATCCTGACACCTGACAACATCAAAGTAATCTCTCTAGTTTTGACTCGAGATTCCGAACAAGACACAACATCTTTAATTTACCCTACACTAACCGTTGCGCTAACCCTAATCCTAGAAGTCTACCAAAACCTAGTGTATCAATATGACCTACAGGGACAGTTTTCCACTGTCCTGACACCTACGAACATAAAAGTACTCATCCTAAATTTAACTCGAGATTCTAAACTTGATGGAATCGCTTTAATTGTAGCTATTGTCACCGTTCCTCCAAGCCTAACCCTACGCTTCTCCCCACTACTAGAGTGTCAATTTGACATATAGGGACAATTTTCCACTGTCCTGACACCTACGAATATCAAAGTAGTCACCTTAACTTTGAATCGAGATTCGGAACATGACGGTTACACTTTAATTGACCCTACTCTCAGGGTTCGGCTTACCCTAAATCTGGCCGTCTCCCCAAGCCTAATGCATCAAAATGACCTACAGGGATACTCTTTCACTGTCCTGACACCTACGAACATAAAAGTACTCACCCTAAATTTGACTCGAGATTCCAAACTTGATGGAATCGCTTTCATGGTAGCTATTGTCACCGTTCCTCCAAGCCTAACCCTGCGCTTCTCCCCACTACTAGTGTCAATTTGACATATAGGGACAATTTTCCACTGTCCTGACACCTACAAATATCAAAGTAGTCACTTTAACTTTGAATCGAGATGCGGAACGTGACGGTTACACTTTAATAGACCCTACAATCACCGTTCGGCTAACCCTAAATCTGGCCGTCTCCCCAAGCCTAATGCATCAAAATGACTTACAGTGATACTCTTTCACTGTCCTGACAACTACGAACATCAAAGTACTCACCCTAACTTTGACTCGGGATTCGGAACTTGGTGGTATCACTTTAATTGACCCTACTCTCACCGCTCCTTAACCCTAGCCCTAGCCCTCCCCCCAGGATCATAGTGTCAATATGACATACAGGGAACCTTTTCCACTGTCTTGACACCTACGAACATCAAAGAACTCACCCCATCTTTGATTTGAGACTCCGAACGTGACAAAATAACTTTAATTGAGCCTATACTCTCCGTTCGGCTAACCATAACCCTAGCCATCTCCCCAGGCCTAGTGTAACAAGATGAACTACAGGGACACTTTTCCACTCTCCTGACACCTACGAATATCAAGGTACTCACCCTAAGTTTGACTCAAGAATCCAAACGTATCAGTATCACTTTTATTGACCCTATACTCACCGTTGCACCAACCCTAACCCTAGCCAACAACCCAGGTCTAGTCCATCAAAATGACCAGAGAGACAGTTTTTCACTATCTTGACACCTACGAACATCAAAGTACTCACACTAACTTTTATTCGAGATTCTGAACGTGACAGTATTACTTTCATTGACCATATTCTCATCGTTCCCATAAACCAAACCGTAGCCTTCTCCCAAGGCCCAGAGTGTCAATATGACATACAGGGAAACTTTCCCACTGTCCTGACACTTACGAACATCAACGTGCTCAAGCTATCTTTCACTCGAAATTCCGAACGTGACACAATAACTTTAATTGACCCTAAACTCACCGTTTGGCTACCACTAACGCTAGCCTTCTCACTAGGACTAGTGCATCAATATGACCTACAGGGACACTTTTCCACTGTCCTGACAACTAGGAACATCAAAGTACTCACACTAACTTTGACATGAGATTCGGAACGTGACAGTATCACTTTAATTGACCCTACTCTCGCCGTTCGCCTAACCCTCACACTAGCACTCCCCCCAGGATCAGAATGTCAATATGACATACAGGAAACTTTTCCACTGTCTTAACACCTGGGAACATAAAAGTACTCACCCTAAATTTGACTCGAAATTCCGAATGTAATGGTGTCACTTCAATTGTAGCTATTGTCACTGTACCTCTAACCCTAATCCTAGCCTTCTCCCCACAACTGGAGTGTCAATTTGACATTCAGGGTTACTTTTCCACTGTCCTGACTCCTATGAACATCAAAGTACCCACCCTAAGTTTGACTCGAGAATCCAAACGTGTCAGTATCACTTTTATTGACCCTATACTCACCGTTGCCCCGAATCTAACCCTAGCCATCAACCCAGGCCTAGTCCATCAAAATGACCAGAGAGACACTTTTTCACTATCCTGACACCTACGAACATCAAAGTATGCACCCTAACTTTTATTCGATATTCTGAACGTGACGGTATTACTTTCATTGACCGTATTCTCATCGTTCCCCTAAACCTAACCGTAGCCTTCTCCCAAGGCCCAGAGTGTCAATATGACATACAGGGAAACTTTCCCACTGTCCTGACACTTATGAACATCAACGTGCTCACCCTATCTTTCTCTCGAGATTCCGAACGTGACACAATAACTTTAATTGACCCTACACTCACCGTTCTGCTACCACTAACCCTAGCTGTCTCCCCATGCCTAGTGCATCAAAATGACCTACAGGGACACTTTGCCACTGTCCTGACCCCTACGAACATCAAAGTACTCACCCTAACTTTTCTTCGAGATTCTGAACGTGACGGTGTTACTTACATTGACGGTATTCTCATCGTTCCCCTAAACCTAACCCTAGCCTTCTCCCAAGGCCCAGTGTGTCAATAGGACATACAGGGACACTTTCCCACTGTCCTGACACCTACGAACATCAAAATACTCACCCTATCTTTGACTCGAGATTCCGAACGTGAGACCATGACTTTAATTGAACCTACACTCACCGTTCGGCTACCCCTAAGGCTAGCCGTCTCCCCAAAACTAGTGCATCAATATGACTTACATGGACATTTTTCCACTGCCCTGACACCTACGAATATCAAAGTACTCACCATAACTTTGCCTCAAGACTCCGAACGTGACAGAATAACTTTAAATGACCCTATACTCACCGTTACCCTAACCCTAACCCTAGCCTTCTCCCCACTACGAAAGTGTCAATTTGGCATAAAGGGACACTTTTCCACTGTACTGACACCTTCGAGTATCAAAGTACTCACCATAACCATAAATCGAGTTTCCGAATGTGATGGTTCCACTTTAATTGACCCTACTCTCACCGTTCGGATTACCCTAACCCTAGACATCTCCCCAGGCCTAAGGCATCAAAATGACCAGCTGGGATACTCTTTCACTGTCTTAACAACTACGAACATCAAAGTACTCACCCTAACTTTGACTGGAGATTGTGAACAAGACGGTACCACTTTAATTGACCATATTCTCACCGTATCCCCTAACCCTAACCCTAGCCCTCTCCCAAGGATGAGAATGTCAATATGAAGTACAGGGAAACTTTTCCACTGTCCTGACACCTACGAACATCAAAGTACTCACCCTAACTTTGACTCGAGGTTCCGAACATTACTGTAAAACTTGAACGACCCTACACTCTCCGTTCCTCTAACCCTAACCCTAGATGAATCCCCAGTACCAGAGTGTCAATATGAAATACAGGGACACTTTCCAACTGTCCTGACACCTACCAACATCAAAGTACTCACCCTATCTTTGACTCGAGACTCCGAATTTGACACAATAACTTTAACTTACCCTATACTCACCGTTTGGGTAATCCTAAACCTAGCCGTCTCCCCTGGACTAGTGTATCAATATGACCTACAGGACAGTTTTCCACTGTCCTGACACCTACGAATATCAAAGTACTCACCCTAACTTTGACTGGAGATTCCGAATGTGACGGTTTCACTTCTATTGA
>PVJL010021380.1:0-10683 GCA_004026885.1 Lyroderma lyra
AAACAGGACCAACCAGATGGAGGAAAGAATTAGTGATATTGAAGATCAGAACATGGAAACAGCTCAGAAAGAGGAAGAGAGGGAATATAGAACCAAAAGGATTGAAAGAACTCTGCAAGAAATATCCGACTCCATGAGACAAAACAACATCAGGATAATAGGAATAGAAGAGGGGGCAGAGCAATCTACAGAGAGCATATTCAAACAAATCGTAGATGAGAACTTTCCAAACCTATGGAAATATCTGGAACCCCAAGTTCAAGATGAAAACAGGTTCCCAAGATACCTGGAACCCAACAGATCTTCTCCAAGACACATTGTACTAAAGATGTCCAAAACTAAAGACAAACAAACAATTCTCAAGGCAGCCAGGGAAAAAAGAACTATAACCTTTAAAGGAAAACCCATCAGGCTGGCATCATATTTCTCAGCAGAAACTCTATAAGCCAGGAGAAAGTGGAATTCAATATTCAAAAAAATTAAAGAAGAGAAATTTGCAGCCAAGAATAAATTATCCAGCAAAATTATCTTTCAGATATGAAGGTGGAATAAAGACCTTCTCAGACAAACAGAAGCTGAGGGAATTTGCCAGCACGAGGCCAGCTCTCCAAGAAATACTGAAGGAGGCTCTTCAGCCTGAAACAAAACATCAGGAAAAATAGTACAAAGTTGGGGCAACAAGAAAGAAACAAAAACAAACAAACAAACAAACAAACAAAAAGAGAGAAAGAAATAAGTAATGGCCACAGGAAATCCTCACATATCGATTATCACTCTAAATGTTAATGGATTGAACTCCCCAATAAAAAGACACAGAGTACCAGACTGGATTAAAAAACAGAATGTAGGAGAAGACAAGATGGCGACTGGAGAGGAGGTCCCTAAAGCCTCTCTCAGAAAACACAATTGAACGGCCATCCAGGGGCCAAGAAAGAGGACCCTGAGTGACAAAACGGCTGTTGAGAAATCCACAAATCGCAAGTAAACACCTGAAGGTTGCCAAGAAAGCGTCGAATTGGGGAGAGGGAAGGGAGCAGAGACAGCAAAAGGATCCGAGCGGCGGGGTTCGGGGGAGGAAAGAGGATACTTGGGGGCCAGGATTTGGAACTTTTGAGCGGTAGAAGGACTGAGCGAAAACTCTGAACTGCAAAGATGACACCCCAGCTCTAAGCCCCCTGGAGACCAACACAGGGCTACAGTTCCTGTTCCCAGCACGTTGCAAAGGCGACCCTGCTGTCTCGGGCCAGGCCAACAGCTTTGAACTCATGGAGCGTGCAATTCTTCATGCACCCCAGGATTCTGAAAGCAGTGTGAGCCCGTAGACAGCCAGGTGCTGAATCAGGGCTGGGAAGAAAGACTGATTTGATAGCATTCACCCCAGCCAGCAGAAACAAGCCTTGAAACAGCTTCCCCAGCAAAGAGCAGAAGGCAGAGCCGCCTTCGGAACGCCTTTTGTTGGCCTCTCCCCAGGATATGTGCACATAGCCTCCAAACGCAGTAGGATATCAGAAACAAGAAAAAAACAGCCCCCTCTCCCACAAAACTTGACCCCCTGCGCCACCTAGTGTCTGCCCTAGAGCAAGACACCACAAAAGCAATAATCTGGGCACTGAACATAAAGCCCTCATGTCAAAGAGGAAGAACCCAGCGGACAGGATGAATTCCTTAAAAACTAAAACTCCTCAGAAAGAACATGAAATTTACCCAGAAGACAGCTTGTTACACCTAGAAGGGTCTCATTTAAGTGACGGAGAATTGAAAGCAGCCAATCTAAAGGCTGTGAGAGAAATGAAAATCTATTGGTAGAACATCATAGCTGAGATAAATAATATAAAAAAGGATATAAACTACATAAAAAAGGATCTCTGTGAACAAAAAGAACAATTTAACAAAGAAATTTAAACCATAAGAAAGATTGAGACGGAAATACGAGAAATAAATAATACCATAATAGAAGTGAGAAATGAAATAACTGCCATAGGAAACAGGATGAACCAGAAGGAGGAAAGAATTAGTGATATTGAAGATTAGAAGATGGAAACAGCTCAGAAAGAGGACGAGAGGGAATATAGAACCAAAAGGATTGAAAGAACTGGGCAAGAAATATCCCACTCCATGAGACAAAATAACATCAGGATAATAGGAATAGCAGAGGGGGCAGAGCAATCTACAGAGAGCATACTCAAATAGTAGATGAGAACTTTCCAAACCTATGGGAAGATCTGGAACCCAAGTTCAAGAAGAAAACAGGAGGAGAGAAGAGAAGATGGCGACTGGAGAGGAGGTTCCTAAAGCCTCTCCCAGAAAACACAATTGAACGGCCATCCAGGAGCCAAGAAAGAGGACCCTGAGTGACAAACCGGCCATTGAGAAATCCACAAATTGCAAGTAAACAACTGAAGGCTGGCAAGAAGGGGGCGAGTCGGGGAGAGGGAAGGGAGCAGAGATGAACCACACGGGATCCAGATGCGATCCCTGCTGACTATTCGGAGTTGCGCATTTTGGGGGAGGGGAGAGAGACTGGGGAGCTGGAGACGTAAGGAGTTTGGGAGCCAATCTCTGGAATTTTGAGTGGTAGAAGGGCTGAGCGAGGACTCTGAACTGCAAAGATAACACCCCAGGTCTAAGTCCCCTGGAGACCTACACAGAGCTGCAGTTCCTGTTCCCAGCTTGCTACAAAGGTGACCCTGCTGTCTCAGGCCAGGCCCACAGCTTTTGACTTATGGAGCGGACACTTCCTCGTGCACCCCAGATTTCCGAAAGCAGTATGAGCCTTTAGACAGCCAGCTACTGAATCAAGGCTGGAAAGAAAGACTGATTTTCCCCAGCAAAGGGCCGAAAGTCTTTTGTTGGCCTCTCCCCAGGATATATGCGCATAGCATCCAAACTCAATAGGAGATCAGAAACAAGAAAGAAACAGCCCCTCTCCCCCAAAACTTGAACCCCAGTGCCATCTAGTGTCTGCCCTACAGCAAGACACCACAAAAGCAATAATCTGGGCATGAACATAAAGCCCTCATGTCAAAGAGGAAGATCCCAGTGGACAGGATGAATTCTTAAAAACTAAAACTCCTCAGAAAGAACATGAAGTTAACCCAGAAGACAGCTTGTTACATCTGGAAGGGTCGAATTTAAGTGACGGAGAATTTAAAGCATCCATTCTAAAGACTGTGAGAGAAATGAAAACCTATTGGCAGGACACCATAGCTGAGATAAATAACATAAAAAAGGATATAAACGACATAAAAAAGGAACTCTGTGAACAAATAGAACAATTTAACAAAGAAATTCAAAACATAAGAAAGATTGAGACGGAAATATGAGAAATAAATAACACCATAAAAGAAGTGAGAAATGAAATAACTGCCATAGGAAACAGGACCAACAAGATGGAGGAAAGAATTAGTGATATTGAAGACCAGAACATGGAAACAGCTCAGAAATAGGAAGAGAGGGAATATAGAACCAAAAGGATTGAAAGAATTCTGCAAGAAATATCCGACTCCATGAGACAAAACAACATCAGGATAATAGGAATAGAAGAAGGGGCAGAACAATCTACAGAGAGCATACTCAAACAAATCGTAGATGAGAACTTTCCAAACCTATGGAAATACCTGGAACCCCAAGTTCAAGAATAAAACAGGTCCCCCAGATACCTGGAACCCAACAGATCTTCTCCAAGACACATTGTACTAAAGATGTCCAAAACTAAAGACAAAGAGAAAATTCTCAAGGCAGCTAGGGAAAAAAGAACTATAATCTTTAGAGTAAAACCCATCAGACTGGCATCATATTTCTCAGCAGAAACTCTACAAGCCAGGAGAGATGGAACCCAATATTCAAAAATTTAAAAGAGAGAAACTTCCAGCCAAGAATAAATTATCCAGCAAAATTATCTTTCAGATATGAAGGTGGAATAAAGACCTTCTCAGACAAACAGAAGATGAAGGAATTTGCCAGCACGAGGCCAGCACTCCAAGAAATACTGAAGGATGCTCTTCAGCCTGAAACAAAATATCAGGACAAATGGAACAAAGTTGGAGCACCAAGAAAGAAACAAAAACAAACAATCAAACAAACAAACAAAACAAAGAAAGAAATAAGTAATGGCCACAGGAAATCCTCACATATCGATCATCACGCTAAATGTCAATGGACTGAACACCCCAATAAAAAGACACAGAGTACCAGACTGGATTAAAAAACAGAATGCATCCATATGCTATCTCCATGAAACACACCTCAGCTGTAAGGACAAACACAGACTCAGAGTGAAAGGATGGGATACAATATTCCAAGCAAATGGTAACCAGAGAAAAGCAGGAGTGGCCATACTGATACCTGATGAAATCAACTTCAAGTTAAAAAAGATAGTAAAAGACAAAGATGGTCATTACATAATGATAAAAGGCACAATGCAACAACAAGAAGACTTGACACTAATCAACATATATGCTCCGAACCAGGATGCACCAAAATATACAAAGAAACTACTAACAGACTTGAAAGGAGAAACTGATGAATACACAATCATAGTGGGAGACTTAAACACCCCGCTAACAGCCATGGACAGATCATCCAAACAGAAAATAAATAAGGAAATAACAGCTCTAAATGACACATAACAGCAATTGGACATCACTGACATTTACAGGACACTTTATCCAGCAAAAAACGACTACACCTTCTTTTCTAGTGCGCATGGAACATTCTCAAGAATAGACCATATGCTGGGACCCAAAAGTAGCCTCAGAAAATTCAAGAAGATCGAAATCATACCAAGTGTATTCTCAGACCACAAAGCTTTGAAATTGGAGATCAACTGTAAAAGGAAAGCAGAAAAAACAACATATACATGGAGATTAAACAACAGCTTATTTAAAAAGGACTGGATAAAAGAACAAATAAAAGATGAGATTTAAAAATGTATGGAAACTAATGACAATAAAAATACAAAAAATCAGAATGATTGGGACACAGTGAAAGTGGTAATTAGAGGGAAATTTATATAATTACAGGCCTATCTTAAGAAACAAGAAAAATCACAAGCAAACACCTTAGTGTCCCATCTTAAAGAACTAGAAAAAAAGAGCAGACAAAACCCAAAGTCAGCAGAAGGAAATAAATAATAAAAATTAAAGCAGAGCTAAACCAATTAGAGAACAGAAAGACAATACAAAAAATTAATATTACGAAGAGCTGGTTCTTTGAGAAATTCTACAAAATTGACAAACCCCTGGCGAAACCAATCAAAGGACGAAAGGAAAGGACACAAATATCCAAAATTAGAAATGAAAGGGAAAAATTACTACTGATACCACAGAAATACAAAGGTTTATAAGAAAATATTATGAAGGACTTTATGTCACGAAATTTAACAACCTAGAAGAAATGGACAAGTTTCTAGAAATTTATACCCTACCAAGACTGAACCAAGAAGAACTGCATAATCTAAATAGACCAATCAATAGCAACGAGATTGAAATGATTATACATAATCTCCATAAAGGCAAGAGCCCTGGACCAGATAGTTTCACCAACGAGTTCTACCAAGCATTCAAAGAAGAATTAATGCCTATCCTCCTCAGACTCTTCCAAAAAATTGAAGAGGAAGCAATACTCCCTAACTCATTCTATGAGCCCAACATTACTCTAATACCAAATCCTGGCAAAGACAACACAAAAAAAGAAAACTATAGATCAACATATCTGATGAACACAGATGCGAAAATCCTGAACAAAATATTAGCAAACAGAATACAACAATGCATCAAAAAGATCATACCTCATGATCAAGTGTGATTCATCCCGGGAGCTCAAGGATGGTTCAACATACGAAAATCAATCAATGGGATACATCACATAAACAAAATCAAAGATAAAGACCATATGGTCATTTCAATTGATGCAGAAAAAGCTTTCGACAAGGTACAACATCCATTTATGATCAAAACACTAAATAAAAGAGGTATAGAAGGAAAGTATCTCAACATATAAAAGGCCATATATGACAGATCCTCGACTAACATCATACTGAATGGGGAAAAGCTGAAACCTATTCCCCTAAAATCACGAACAAGACAGGGATGCCCCCTGACACCAGTGTTATTTAATATAGTACTGGAAGTTCTTGCCACAGAAATCAGGCAAGAGAAAGGAATCAAAGATATCCAAATTGGGATAGAGGAGGTCAAATTGTCACTATTTGCGGATGACATGATCCTTTATAGAAAAAATTCCGAAGATTCCACCAGGACACTATTAGAAACAATTAAGGAATATATTAAAGCTGCAGGATACAAATTCAATGTGCAAAAATGAACAGCATTCCTTTATAGAAACAACGAATCTACAGCTAAAGAAATGAGGGAGTCAATTCCTTTCGCTATCACAACAAAAAGAATGAAATACCTGGGAATTAACTTAACAAGGAACGTGACAGACTTATACACAGAAAACTATAAGACACTTTTGAAAGAAATTGGAACAGAATTTAAGAGGTGGAAAATATCTCCTGTTCACGGAAAGGAAGACTTAATATTTTGAAAATGGCCATTCCGTCCAAAGCAATCTACAGATTTAATGCAATACCCGTCAAAATCCCACAATCATACTTTAGTGAAATAGATAAAAGAATTATTAGATTTATATGGAACCATAAAAGACCTCGAATTGCCAAAGTAATACTACATAAAAAGAATAAGGCTGGTGGCATTACACTTCCTGACTTCTATTTATATTACAAAGCATCAATAGTCAAAACAGCTTGGTATTGGCAGAAGAACAGAAATAGAGACCAATGGAATAGAACTGAAAACCCAGAAATAAACCCACAAATGTATGGACAAATAAATTTCGATAAAGGAGCAAAAAACATACAATGGGGCGAAGACAGCCTCTTTAGTAGGTGGTGCTGGGAAAACTGGAAAAACATATGCCAAAGAATGAACCTGATCTGTGAACTCTCTCCATATACAAAAGTTAACTCAAAATGGATTGAAGACCTTCGTATAAGATCTGCAACAATAAACTGTATAGAAGAAGACATTGGTACTAAACTTATAGACCTAGGACTCAAGGAAGACTTCATGAACCTGTCCTCAAAGGCAAGGGAAGTAAAAGCAAAAATAAATGAATGGGACTATATCAAACTAAAAGCTTCTGCACAGCAAAAGAAACCATCAACAAGCAAAGAGACAGCCAACTGAATGGGAGAAAATATATGCAAATAACGCATCAGATAAGGGTCTAATATCTAAAATCTATAAAGAGCTAATAAGACTTAATAACAAAAATACAAACAACCCAATTGAAAAGTGGGCAGAAGAACTAAACAGACACTTCTCCCACGAAGAAATACAAATGGCCAGCAGACATGTAAAAAAATGCTCATCCTCCTTAGTTATCAGGGAAATGCAAATCAAATCCACAATGAGATACCACCTCACACCTGTGAGAATGGCTATTATCAACAAGACAAGGAATAACAAGTGCTGGAGAGGATGTGGGGAAAAAGGAACTCTGGTACACTGTTGGTGGGAATGCAAACTGGTACAACGACTGTGGAAGGCAGTGTGGAGTTTCCTCAGAAAATTGGGAATGGAGCTACCATTACCCAGGAATCCCCCTTCTGAGGATCTACCCAAAGAACTTGAAAACCTTTGTCCGCAAAGACTTATATACCCTAATGTTCATTGCAGTGCTGTTCACAGTGGCCTAAACATGTAAACAACCAAAGTGACCTGCGACAGATGACTGGATAAGAAGCTGTGGTACATATACACAATGGAATATTACTCAGCTGTAAGAAAAGATAAAATATTGTCATGTGCGACAAAATGGATGGACCTGGAGATCATCATGCTTAGTGAAATAAGCCAGACAGAAAAAACAAAGAACTGTATGACTTCACTCATGTGCGGAATATAAAACTGAAAGCAAAGCAAAAAAGAAATGAACAAATAAACCATGGACACAATCAATAGTTTAATGTTTATTTGGGGATGAGTGGGTTAGGGAGCGGAGAAAGAGGATGAGGTGGGAGAGGAGGGAGGAAGCTAAATATAAGGTGATGGAAAGAGAAGTCACATTAGGTGGTGAAGTTATTATACATCAAGTTGACAATGCACTGTAGAATTGTATGCCTGAAACCTATGTAATCCTTGCTAACAGATGTCACCCCAATAAGTATAAAAATAAAAATGAATTAAAAAAATAAAATAAACTTTTTCTGTTAAAAAATTTTTCCTAAAAATTGGTTTCCAACTTAGCAGTGTAGACAGCTTTTCTTAGACATATTTTTTTTAATTTAAAAATTATTTTTCAACATTTGCTGCCATACAATTGTATATCAGTTTCTGGTGTGCAAAATAACAATATTGATTACATGTCTATATACCTCACAAAGGAATTAGTTCAATAAGTGTGATAACCCATCTCTCTCTCTACATAATTATTATAATTTTATTAACTATTTTCTATGGTTTATGTTCTTTCCTGTCAATGATTTTTTTTTTAATTTAGGTACATTTTTAATAAAATATACAGAAAGAGAATCTCTACTTTAATTTGCTAAACTTCACTGACAAACTTTGAATTTCTGCTGTCTTAATTATAGTAGGAATGTATGGAGATCAATGGAAAGTGGAATAGGTGTGGGGAGCCATGGTTACAGGTAATGCAGAGCCTTACAGACTGGCTCGGTTAATGCTTAACCTGTTTCTGCTCCTAAGGCATTGTCTCTGCCTGCACCTGGAGAGTGCTTACAAGTTGCTGAGGTATTGGTGAGAACGGCCAGTTCCCGGACACAGAGGATTGATGACTATTGGGGTAATTGATAGATTCTGTCATGGGACAATTACTTTTGGGAGTTTCAGTGATTTTCTAGTTTCTATGTACAAGTTAAAGATTTACTTTCGCTAAGGTAACGCATATTTCCATTGTTAAACTGCACGTACGCAAACTGCATATATTGGTGAAGGGAAATAAACTTGGCGCTTCAGTATTTACTGGAGTCCTCCCGGTAACTCTCTTCTCTGTCTCTTTTCATTAATCCTCACTCCCCCCTCAGGCTGTTCGATTCATCGGCTGGTTCCGATAGGTGGCGCCCGAACAGGGACCTGAGCACGGGGGACTACGTGAAGGACACCACGGAAAATTTTGGGACGCGTCGGATCAAGAGTTAAGGTGTGCGGTGAGTCGAAAAGCCTCTACTGGGAGTAAAAAAAAAAAAAAAGAAAAGAAAAGTTAAAACATGGGACAAGATAATAGCCGGCAATTATTTAATCAAATGTTAAAAAATATGTTGAGAGCTCAAGAAGCTAAGGTTGGTCACCAACAATTAGACCACTTTTTTAGATTTTATTGAAGAAGTATGCCCCTGGTTTCCTAAGGAAGGGAGTCTAAATTTAGAAACATGGAAAAAAATGGGTGAAAATATCCAAGATTATTATGATGTTTTTGGCCCGAGCAAGGTGCCCGTGTATGCCTACAGTTTGTGGAATCTCATTAAGGATAGCATAGACCCCCGTCCTGAAGGAACCAGAGAAAACTTAGAGGCGGAACAAACTGAAAGTAAAATCCCCTCCGCACCGCCACTTTTGTTGACACCGCCTGAAATTCCTAAGCTTGAGGCTTTGGAAGATGATGAATCCCCCTTAGACCCGGGAGATGCGGAGGAACTAGAGGAAGAAGCAGCGCGATATCAGAAGGATGACTTTTTGAAGGCTGTAGGGGTCGCGCAGGAATCTAACTTGTCCCAGAAAGAATCTCATAAACCCAGGGGACACGGGTATTTAGCTGAAGAAATGCAGCGTCTTCAAGGCGCAATAACATTTCTTACAGTGCAATTGCAACAGGTCCAGACACGGCAGGCTACACAGCAAGTACCGGAAGGTCCAAATGATAGGACTCAGAGTATTATTGCTGGTCTGGATCCACCTCCTGTTGTAACATCAGTAGTTATTAAAAAGGTGCAAACTTCTGAGCACCTTCCTTTATCTCCTCTTAAATCAGTCATAAAAGTAGCTTTAGATCAGGGGGAAGATACTCAAGGATTTTATCATGCTTATCCAATTATAGAGCGGACTGATGCCCAAGGAAATCCAGTGCGAGACCATACGCCATTTCCCTTTAAACAGTTAAAAGAGCTAAAAACTGCTTGTGCACAAAACGGCCCTAATTCTCCTTTTACACAAGCGCTGCTGGAATCTTTAGCGACTCAGGCCCTGGAAACAATTAGCCAAAGCATGTTTGTCTGGAGGAGATTATTTATTGTGGAAATCTGAATACGTTGACCAATGTCAGCAAACAGCAGACATAAATCTTGCTCAACACATCCCTATTACTTATGATATGCTAGCTGGAGAAGGAGCTTATAGGGAGGTAGCCCAGCAATTAACTTATGATCCTGCTGTATATGCTCAGGCTAATGCAGCAGCCAAACGAGCTTGGTTTAAACTCCGAGCTACAGGACAAAAGACAGAAGATCTATCTAAGATTAGGCAGGGACCAGACGAACCCTATCAGAATTTTCTGGATAGACTGTTACAAGCTTCAGGAAGGCTAATTGGGGACAGCGAGTCTGGAATGCTGCTGGTCAAACAGCTAGCATATGAAAATGCTAATTCAGCTTGTCAGGCTGCCTTGAGACCTTATAGAAAAAAGAGCAATCTAAATGAT
>PVJL010021381.1:0-10687 GCA_004026885.1 Lyroderma lyra
CAAGAACATTCTTGTACATTTTCCTACAATTATCACACTCAAAAAACTTAACATGAACTTTAACCTATTATCTAATATAAATGTAATGATCATTTCTCCAATAGGTCAAAACATCATCTTTGTCTTTAGTTTGGTTGGCTTTATTCAAGATTCAATTAACGACTTGACATTGCATTTAGTCGTTATGTCTCCTCAGTCAATTTTGTTCTAAAACAATCCCTCAAGGGTGTTTTGTTTTGTTTTTAATTTCTTTCCTGACATTGATATGATATTTAAAAGACTCTAGGCCAATTATTTTTCAGAAATGTTCTTCAATTTGTGTCTGTTTTCTCATATTTAGAAATTACCTGAATTTCTTGGTTAATTTATCAATTTTTTCTTTTTTTTAAATTCATTTTTATTGTTAGATTTATTGGAGTGACATCTGTTAGCAAGGATTACATAGGTTTCCGGAATACAATTGTACAGTGCATTGTCAACTTGTTGTATAATAAGTTCACCACCCAGTGTGAGTTCTCTTTCCATCACCTTATATTTAGCTTCCCCTCCGTCCTTTCCCACCTTCTCCCCTTTTTCCCCTCCTTAAATTACTCGTTCCCAAATAGACATTGAACTATTGATTGTGTCCATGGTTTGTTTGTTTGTTCATTTCTTTTCCCTTTGTTGCTTTCAGTTTTATATTCCGCATATGAGTGAAGTCATACAGTTCCTTGTTTTATTTTCTGTTGAAAAGATGTTAATCTTTTTCTTGTCCTGTGAAAGTAGAAAGTCTATGATTTGTTTGTTTAAAGTATTAATCTGAGATTTTATTTGCATGTAATATTAGCTGGACCCAAATACGTATATTTGAACTTCATCAATTTGTTGTCTAGAAAATAGTAACTAAGGACATGTATCTTAAGTATTCCAAGCACATTAAAGCAACTGAAAGAAACTCTAATTCCAAGAGCAGAAAGTATCTGTTTCTTAACCCCTACAGCTATGTCAAGGGAATGTTTCCTGTTCTTTGTTTCCTTTTACTTGTTAAGCCAGTCTGTCTACCAGAAAAAGGGAGTCAGTTGTCATAGATTTGAAGAGAACAGGACAGAATCCTAGAGAAAAAATCATCTGCGTAGTTAATGCTCAGGTGGCAGCACTATATTTGCCTTTAAAATTGTTTGACTATTATTACTTTAATGTTTACTTGGGGACGAGTGGGTCAGGAGGGGAGAAAGTGGAGGAGGTGGGAGAGGACGGGGTAAGCTAATTATAAGGTGATGGAAAGAGAAGTCACATTAAGTGGTGAACTTATTATACATCAAGTTGACAATACACTGTAGAATTGTATGCCTGAAACCCATGTAATCCTTGCTAACAGATGTCACCCCAATAAGTCTAACAATAAAAATGAATTAAAAAAATTGTTTGACTAGAACTAAAACGTTTGAATCCTGATGTCTGAACTAAAGAAGCAAAAGGAAACCTAAATTTTATTTATCAGTTAGCCCATCAAAGCTGCCAATTAATCACACAATTTATATAAGTAAGTGTCATGGCAAAGATGTTCCTTGAATGGTAAGTGCCTCGTACTTGAGATTTACAAATCTGAGTTATACAAGTGCTGTCTGGAAAAAATCCAGTCAGAAATGCTTTGTCTTTTCATATTACACACCTGGATACTTTCCATATAGGCTTCTTATATCTAAGAACAGTCTACTGAATGCATTCAAGGTATTGGCTTAACCCAAGGGTGACAGTTTTTTTTTGTTTGTTTGTTTTTGTTTTTTTTTAATTCATTTTTATTGTTACACTTATTGGGGTGACATCTGTTAGCAAGGATTACATAGGTTTTAGGCATACAATTCTACAGTGCATTGTCAAGTTGATATATAATAAGTTCACCACCTAATGTGACTTCATGCCATCACTCTTACCCATGGCAGTTATTGCTAATTAATCACAGTGTTCTTTCGTATTAGTCAGGACACTGCCTCAGAAAATTTTCCAAAACAGCACTACAGGTAGCCACTAATGATAATTTGGAGTCAATACATCAGGGGAGAGCTTTATAACACTTACTAGAAAAAAAAATTTTTTTTTGAAATCTCATCTAGTTGTTAGCTTTTCACCTGCACATGAATGGCAAGGGCCTAGAACAGTATTTCTTATGAATGACCTGCAGATAACTGGTGAAGCTGATCAAAATCTTATTATCAGAGAATGTTGAAAGTGTGATTAGACAAGGGAAAGAAAGAATGTGTTAGTTGGGGTTGATTATGGGTTTTCACAAAATGACCTCAATCTATATGTAATAATAGCTGAAGCAAAGTAGAAGCTTATTGCTTGCTTATGAAATAATCTGATGGTTTCCAGGTTGGTGGGATGAAAAATATGTGAGCTTCACTCTATACAGCCGCTAGGAATACAGGATGATGGAGGCTCTGCCATCCTAAATACCTGACTCCCCAGACCACTGTGGGCATTTGCATCCAGCTGGCATAAGAGAAAGAGTATGGAGAAGTGCCACATGACAGGCTTTTATTGGTCAAGCCTGAAAGTGGCTTGCAACAATAATGCTATTCTATTGGTGGGGACATAGTACCACGGCTGTACATAAATGTAAATTGGGCTAAAATTATATCTTATGGCAGGGCAAACTCTCCCCAATGGCACTAAACTGTAGAAGGGAGCATAAGTGTTTGGTGGTCAGCCAGCCCTCTCTACCCACAAAGAGGGACTTTTCCTTCAAACTACATGGCTCTGTGTAGGAATGGTGATAGCACTAGAGTGCACCTAGCAGCATGCCAGGCATATTCTTCTGAGCCTTTTCACATTCCCAGCTTGTACATGACTCAGCCAAATATGAAGATGAAATTGATGATAGTAGAAATTATTAATCCTGTAATGTGTTATTGAAAAATTTGTGAAATTATAGTATCTAGCATAACTTTAACCTACAGTAAGAGTTCCACTTCTAGCTAGGATGTAGGAAGCAAGTAAGAACATTATGCCTATCATAAAAAATAAGACAAACTACAGAACAAATGCAGAATCATAATTTGTATTGTATCCCTCATATAACTGAGGCCACAGGGCAACCAGGTAGCCTCAAATTCAAGGCCTCTCTAAGAATATAGCATGTGAGCTCTGGCAGAGATGCCATCTGCTGTACAAACAAATAAGAAGAATTCAGTTAAAATTTCTACCAAGTTGCAGGAGTGTGACTTTGAGCAAATGTGACAGTATAGGACTTTTGGGAGTCACAGATACCAGGGGTGTTCACACTTTATCATAAGGTCTTCTCCACAGACTTTCATTGGGTGCTCATGAGAAAAATTATGGCCAAGGCAGAAACCAGGGGAAGTCTTCCTCAGTCATGTAGGCCTAGAGGAGAGGAGTACATTTGCTGTGAGAAAGTCACAAAGCCCAACTTACATGTTCCCTAGGGAACAAATGCTCAAGCCACTGGGAGAGGGACAGAAACTCTGTAGACTTGGGACAAGTAGATGACCCTCCACAGCTAAGGAAAGGGCAATACGGAAAAACATTATCATTGTTGGAGGTGCAGGTAACAGTCCTGGGTTCACAATCCTATCCCAATACCATCAGAATCTTCTGCCACTAAGCAGATGCAGGAAAATCCCATACAAAACTCACAAAAGACATAAAGCAGCTTTGCTGCCATGGAAAGAAGAGACAGGATCATTTTGGAATCTTACCGTTAAGACTCAGGAATATGAGAAGACTGAGGTTGGGATGGTACAACACTGAGCAATACTGAGAAACAAGCAATACTACTCCTTGAGGACAGACAAGACTATGAAGAGAGACCCCTTCTGTGGTTAAAGTGCACAAGAAATGCTGGAAGCTGAGGGCAGAGCTGCAATGTTGAGAAAAACTTTCTGGCACCTAAGTCCCAACTTAAGTACAAGTTAATATTGTATGACTGAAGCCAGTGGCCCTCTGAAGCTAACCATAGCAACAAAAAATCCCCACTCAGCTGCTAACTAGATTAAGTGAACCCCACAAACAGAGTCTAGCAGAAAAAGAGGTGTGCCCATCTCCTGGCATAAATACCATTTTTCTCAGTCCGTAATGTCCTGAACACAATGTCTGATGTTCACTAAAAAGTGATAAGACAAATTCACAAAACAAAACAAAACAAAACAAAATAAAACCAAACACTGTGATGAGATAAAATAACCAACAAAACTAGACCCAGAGATTACTCAGATGTGGGTAATATGTGACAGGAAATTTAAAATAACTCTTATTGATATGCAAAGGCTCTAGTAATAAAGGTAGACAATATGCATGAAAGCAATAAGAAATTTCAGAGAAGAGATGGAAACTGTAAGAAAACATGTCATGGAAATTCTGGAAATAAAGCAAGATGAAACATAGATCAAGACTTCTTATACAAACACCAAATTAAAACCCAGAGACAAAATTACCTATCAAAATGTCCAACTTCAATAGACTGACTATCCCACATACAGGACAGAATTTTAAGCAACTAGAACTCTTATACATTACTGATGAGAATACAAAATGATACAGCCACTTTAGAACATGGTTGCAATTTTTGTAAAGTTAATTACACACTTTAAATATGACCTACACACCATTTCCTAGGTGTTTACCCAACAGAATTAAAAACCTATTTTCATCCAAAAACCTGTATGTGAGTATTTATACTGACTTTATTCATAATCCCCCAAAGCTGGAAACAACCAATTGTCAATGCTTCAATGGGAGAATGGAAAAACAAAGAGTGGTATATCCATACAGTTGAACACTATTCAGCAGTAAAAGAAAAGTACTGATAGTCCCAGCAACTTGGAAAAATCTCAAGTGCATTATAATAAGCAAAAGGAATAAAACTAGAGGAGTTACATTCTGCAAATTATTGGGCATATTAGAGGCTGGCTACCACAGGCAGGGATCTCTGTATTTGTAAATCAATACAACTACTCCCAACATATTTGGGTTATAATTTCATTGACTTGTATAAGATTATTTTCTAAAATTGAGAGGAACAGAAAACATTGAGGAAGTTTTGTTCCAACTAAATAGACACTTACTTAGCAACATGAAAATATCATTTTAGTTATCTGGGCTCAAAATCAGTTTATCCAATGTCTACTTTTACCTCTGTATTTTAGATTCTCCAACTGATGAATGTGAATAAAGGCCCATTTTTTAATACATTTTCACAGGTAGTAAATACCTCTGAAAAAACATTCCTTGAACACAGATATATCTTAATTCTAGCAATGTGAGAAGTGTTCATTAAATCAGAAAATTAGTCAACCTAACCAGACATTTTAGTAATAAGTGTATATTTTAGCCAAGCATATGGAAAAGATGTAGACTGAGAAAACTAAAGGTGAATGTATAGGCCAAGGAAACACTTTTAAAAATCAAAGCCCTTTTTGTAATATAGTTTCACCTTCTTATTAATGAGTATCTCATCTACACATCCATTTTTCTACATTTCTTATATCTCAAGGGCAGGTTGCGCATTTTGTTCATTTTGCTACAGGGTTAAATTTTTTCAAGACAGCGTGTACTAGTAAAATGCCTCATAAATCTGTGTCAATTTAAAAATAAATACTAAAAATCATTGTATTATAATGAAATGTTCTCTAATGTCTTAAAATTATTCATCACAATTATGATACTCTATGTTGTAATATACACATTTATTAAATAAAAATGTTTAGGAAAACAACATGATCATTTTATTTATGTCATCTCTAGATTGCTAAACAGAATGCTTATTTAACAATTGAAGTCCAGCCCTTCAATGGATCTTAAAACAAATACAATTTTAAGATGATTATGTCCTTGTCTGAATTTTTCCATTACATTCTCGTTTTATTATACTACTTGTTGGGCATTAACATATATATATATATATATATATATGTTATATATATGTGTGTGTTATATATATATATAACACACACACACACACATATATATATATATATATATATATATATATATATATATATATATATATATATATAACAACTTCCTTCTTTTTACTTTTCTTATGAAAATAAACTTTCACTCAAAGATGGAAAAGTATCAAAAGACTGAATCATCTTCCATCCTGTTATGTTTACCCAGTGTTGGACCCTATTGGTTCAGTATCCAGTCAGAAATGTTGCAGTTCCCTGAGGAAGACAGTGGTGACATGATAGTTCAAGTACATATTAGGGTATTAGGGTCTCTCATACAAGAGCCTGTAGAACTTTCTAGCCAAGATTTGTGTGCCCGGGCTTCCTAAACAGTTTAGATAAACTTAAAATACATTGTGGATCTCAGATGTCTCTAGAGTGGTTTTCAAACTGGGGTTTGAGTGGGAGTTGCATGTTAGATAGTTTAAAGGGTATTAATTTCCAGGTCCTCAAATTCTATATTATTCATGTCTAAATCTGATCTACTTGAGAACACAGGCTTGATCAAGGCATTCAGCCTGGTCTCTTTCCCAGGCACCCTTACTCTACTTCATAAAATGAAGGATAATCTCTCACTCATCTTGAATCCTGTTATGGGGCTTGCCCCAGACAAAAGTTCCTAAAGAGACATTGCCTTGATCAAATCACTGGTTTTTGTCTCACCTGTAAGATTTCAAGAAAGAGAGAAATCTTTCCACAGTTAAAAACCTGTGCCATAGTGCGCTACATTGTATGTAATGTGTAAACTCCTTACAGGTTTAATAAATGAAAACATACACTTACCTTGTTCTTTTTATATTTATTAGAATTTCTTACAGGGCATCTGAAAATAAATGACCAGCCACTGTTCAAGGTTTCTAATAAGACATATTGAGAATCTCATAGCTTTCAGAGAATAGATTCTAACTTTATCTTTAGAGCCCATTACTGATTAATATGTCTATTTGATTTATTTCTTAATGTGTATTTAGGGTTGATCTTGTTAAAGACTGCCCTGTTCATTCTCTCTTCTCCTCTAACTTAAAATACTTTTTCTCTCCCCACTGGTTCTTATTCTTTAACAAATAACATACTCAATTTTTTTCCACCTTACCATAAAAATCGCTAACACTACATCTCTAGTTGCCTCTTACATTTCTCTTCCCAACCAAGGGTTTTCAAAACTAATCCTCAGTTTATCCTCACTTTCTCACTTCCTATTCACTTCACGATACTCTCACTCTCTGCCATCCTGCTGGCACACATTCCCAATAACCCAGTAGCCAAAGCCAAAGGCATTTGTCGCTTTCCTGCCTACCTGCCATTTGACTCTGTTTAAGAAATTGCATATAAACTGCCTACCTACCAGGCACTCAGGTGGGTGCTGCGGTCACAGAAGGGAAAGGCAGATGTGATCCCTACCCTCTTGGAGCTCACCTGATCAGCTGTTCCTGAACATGCTCAAGTCTCTTGACCTTCACAGCTCACCTTGGCAGGCTTCATTTAAATGCCCCTTAAATCTCCCTATTTTCCAAATATCATGGTTATTATTTTATTTCTTTCTGATTATACATATCTTCTCAAAGCAGTCACTTCTATATCCATGCTTTCTATATGCTACAATGCCAATGCCATTTTAAATGTTCTCACTTAACAGTATTATTTTATATAGGATGCCTTATTTACTAAAACCATAGATTCAAGTGGCTCCTTGAAAGTAACCACAAAGAAAAGTGATAATTCTTAGAGTGCCCACTCTAGAAAATTCCCCCAATCATGTTTTTTTTTTTTTTTTTGGTTTGATTTAACATGTGTGCTATATTAAAAACATGAGTTGGCATATCACAAAGCAGACATAGCCTAAAAGATTTATATCCAACTTTCTACAAGAGAGCTTCATTTTCATGTTCCACTTAACAGAGCCTAAACTTACCTTGAACCACAAACTGATCCGCTTTTAAAATTCTCTGTCTAGGATAAAGTCACTGCTATCTAACTGTGGTCTCCCAAGCTAGAAACCTAGCGACCATTCTTGCCATCCCTCTTCACTTCTGCCTGCGTATCTAGTTACCAGGTACTCTCATTCTGCCTCACACATGATCTCAAATTATTTCCCTCTGTTCCAGTCACTGCCTTTAGTCTCAACCCTCACTGCCTTTAGTCTCAACCCTCATTTCTACTCTAGATGAATACAAAGTGTCTTCTTTGGTATTGTTGCTTTCTTCAATCTGCCTGTTGTCTGTGCAGAGTGACCTCACTACAAACTCTGAGTGACCCCTCAACTTCACATCGTTCAGTTGGTTTATGTTTCCACCATAAAATTCAAACTTTTTACCCCAACATCTACTTTGGGGTCAAATAGATCTAGACTTGACTTGCAAGTTGAAGTCATTTCCAAAAATGTGACCTCAGACCACTGAGCTCTCTAAGCCTTTATTTTCTTACCTACCTGAGCTCATTGAGGACAGAAGAGTTTCACAGAAACAGTGCCTGGCACAAAGGAGAGTCTTAATGCTTGATGAAGAGGAAACTATTTTAAAATCCACATCAAAAGATGTTATTTTTTTTTAATAAAATGTCCTAATACAACATCTCTGCCTCCCAAGTTTTACTTCCTCCTCTGTTTTGTAATAATCACAATCATGAGCCTGTGAAGAGATCCACATTGTCTGGAATAAAAACCTGGCCCCAAACCTGAGCAATCATGGTTCCTTGAGGGTGTTACTTAACTACTGGGTGTCCATTTCTTCTGTTAAATCTATCACCTGAGGATTGTTTCCGGATGGATAAGTGAATACCTCCCTGGAATGGGTCTAGGTGCATACTCAGTGCTTGCCAAATGTTAACTTTCATTATCATCATCTTCATGAAATTAGGATCAATGTATTCTACTTTGTGGTTCTCAATTTTGTATTAGAAAATTGTGCTTTATACATTGTTGTTGGTGAAAATGGTGAGATCTGGAAAAATCCTACTGTGAGGGAAAGAAAATAGGCAATAAATGTGAATTGGTGAATCCCTATGTTTTTAAGTTGAAAGGGATGCTATCTGTTCCTGTTTCACCAATTAGGAAGTGAAGGGATAACATGTCCTCGAATGTCATTCAAGGCTCACAGTCTCACTTAATTGACAGTAGGAGCAGGTCCCTGGTTGTTTCTATGAACAAGTTGCGTGTGAAAATTAGTACTTTTGGAAGGCAGAAGAGAGTCCTTAGTTACAAAAATGGTCAACAACTGGGCTTTAACTAAGTTTGGTCATCAATACATCAAATGATGCAGCTGTCAGACCTGGTAAAACCAAGATGCTAAAGGAGCTCACTCTTTACTAACAGGGACTTCCATAGAGCCACTGACCTAGGTCTTCTTGCATTAACTAACACCTGCTGAACTTCTCATAAGACTGGACAGCTGCAGGCTGCAAGTGATGAATGGAAACCAGACTGTGAAGCAAGCTATGTGTGGGGTGGAATTGGGGCAGGGCAACGTAAAAGGAATTCTAAGCCTGATTGGTTCCTCACATTCGGTGTTGTGGTTGCCAGGTGATGGTCAGGCAAACTGCCTTCACTTCAGAGGTGGCTGCAGTAAGAGGAGAAGCTCTGCTGTGTACTCTCTCTGTAGTAGCTATAGTTCTCAGTGCTTGTTCGTCCTCCACTTCTTTTAAATGAGCACTGTGGTCACTGCCCTCACAGACTAGTCAGCTCCTGAAAGGTGAGTAGTGGAAGGGTGAAGAGGGGGAGGCGGGAAGAGGGTAGATGCAACTGAGCGTAGGCCCCTGCCTGGGCTTGGTGGCCCATCAGACAAGGTAGCTTGGGCATAAGTAGCCCTGGGCTGTATGTGCTTGTCACACATTTGTTGGGCTGGAAAGGACTGTGGAGTGGAGCAAAGTTGCGAGGCAAGAAGAGGCAGCAACAGAGGTGCAGAGTAAAAGTGCCCCATGGACAACACTCTCAGCTGTTGCTATTGCCCGAGTCAGGGCCAGCGCTCAGGATCCAGGGAGCTATACTACAAATCTGAGGTCTATGAGGTGGTGGCTGGAAACACTGTGGAGAGAGTGTCATCACCTGGTGCCCTAGAACCTGCTGAGCAGGATTCGGAAACTGGTGATGGCAATCACGTGCAGCAGAAAAATCAGCTGTCCAGAGGTGTCTTAAGGTGAGGAGATGGGGAATATCATCAGTTTTCAGCTGAATCTATGGATGCCCCCAAGGTCCTTTGGGTGGGAACTGCTGTCCCCAGCTCCTTTCCATCTGAAGCCAGCTTTTCCAGGGCTGGGTACCAGAACGAACACTGCTGTCTAGCACCCCCACTCTTTCTTCTTTCCCCATCATCTCCCACCAGATGTTTTCCACCTTTACTACCTGAATGCGCAGTTATTTCCCCTTTCCCACCCCAGCCCAAGATCCTCCAGCCTTGGATCCTTCCTGTTTTTGGCTCAGTTGAATGTTTCATGGAACTGTGAATATACTTTTGAAGATATTTTCTCCCTTTTCTCAATGGAAATTATTTTTTGTTTTGGTTGGTTCCCTGACCATGAAGAGAACCCAATCCATGGTGGTGAGAGTGCTGAAACCTAGCCACTAGGCCATCAGGGAAATTCTCAATGAAAACTTTAATACCCCAACCTCAGGTTACCCATCCCATCTCCCTCTTCTTACTTAGTTATGTAGGACCCTTGAACTAATTAATTGTACTTTTAAAAACAAAGCAAGTGCTTGTGAAAACTCCTGCTCTACTTATTATTGTAAAGTAGGCTTGGATTGT
>PVJL010021382.1:0-10683 GCA_004026885.1 Lyroderma lyra
AATCAAAGTGCATTGTGTGCTTGCTGTCCCCACCCCTTGCCGCCTCCCTTCTTCACGTAGGAAAACAGTTCAGTGGTGTGAATACAGTTAAACGAGGGGATGCCCCTGCTCAATGTACGCTCACCTATATCACAGAACATACATAGAGACAGTAAGTTGAGTTCATGTTATACACACCTAAAATTCCTCCGCAAGAGAATGGCTGCCTGTTCATCATATATTGTGGTCCCAGCCGCACAACCACTAAGTATAGGGTAAAACAGACAAAAGTACTTACATAATTGACCAGAACATACCACCCTTTTACTCTGATTTATCTTGGATCAAGCAATGCCTTGAAATAGGTATGAAGTGATGCATCAAAATTATCCATTGAAAACCTCAGCACCCTTGTGAGAGCTGAGGATTGGAGAGGCATTTTGGCGCCAACAGGAGCGCCCTTGGGCCACTGGATCCCAGGCTGATGCAGGTGGTCAGCCCTTCCAGGGCCCACCCACCCTCCGCGATGTAAAGAGGAAGGCGCCAGGGACCTATAATCAGAACATTGGCTGACCGCGATGTCACAGTTGCTGGGTCAGCCAATCGGGGCCCCGAGGCTGTATCATGGATTATGATGTCTTGAAGCCCCATAGCCAGGCAGGAGACTATAGAACTGTCATGACTGTGATTTCCATAATGCGATGCAGTGGGGAGCTGTGACCCTGGAAGTGGTTTAGTGTTAAGTTAAGGACTTGTGTTAAGGATGAGATTCTGCGCAGCTTCAGGTTTGGTTTTAGCCTTAGAGTTAGCTTTGAGGTTAGAGGTTTTGTTAAAATTGTGGTTAGTTTTCAGGGTACGTAAAATTGGGTGTGAGATGTATGTGTACTATTGTTGTTATGATTTGTGTAAGGATCCATCTTTGAGTTAGGCTATGTGTTGGGTTCAGGATAGGATCAGGGCTAGAGTTTGGATTGGGTTAGAAGAAGCTTTGAGGTTATGGTATTAAGAACATTGAAATGAGAACTCTGGGTACAAGGGCTATTGATAGAGTGAGGTAAAGTTTGAGGATAGAGATAGAGGTTTTTTGTTAGGTACAGACTTGTGTAAGGGTTTAGGTGAGTTAAGGATTGGGGTAGTTATATACATAGGCTTCGTGTTACCTTTGAGATTGGAGTTAGGTTTTAAGATAGGGTAGGAGAAGGGCTGGTTTATTGATGTGGTGCAGATTTCAGTTTATGATTCGGTTTTTAGCATTAGAGTGAGATTTAGCTGGGAGGTCAGGGTTGCTTTTCCATTCAATTTGGGGTTGCATTTCCAGAAAAACGAGTATGGGTTCCTTTCAGGGATAGTGTTATAGGATGGCTCAGGTTTTCCAATAGGGCTCAGTTTAGCATTCGATATCAGTTTTGGATTATTTCTTGAGTATATTATGAGATTTAGAGTTAGGGTTCACTTTATACTAAAGCTGAGGGTTCTGTTTTAAATTAGGTTTGGATTTGGTGTTGGAATAGGTTTGGGGTTTCTTTGTTATTTAGGCCAGTTTTATGGTTTGGGTTTTTTATTTCTGTATTAAATTAATGACAGTGACAATGATTAGTAACATTATATTTCCAGTGTGCATTTCTATAATACATAATTCATATTCATATATTGCATTGTGCGTTCTGCACCCAGTGTCACTTCTTCCTTCCCCCTATATTTGACCCACCCCTTTCCTTTTCTACCACCGCTCTTTTTCCTTACTTTCTTGCAACCACTAATGTGTTGTCTGTATTTATGAGTTTTTGGATTTTTCTTTGTTGCTTTAATTTTTACATCCCAAGTATGAGTGAAGTTCTATGGTTCCGAACTATTTCTATTTGATTTATTTCCCTTAGCATGGTAATCTCCAGACCCATCTATTTTGTCACAATCGTCAGTGTTTCATCATTATTTCTGGGCGAGTAGTGTTTCACTGGGTGTTTATACCCCATCCCCTGCATCCAATCAATTGTTGAAGAACATGTTGGTTGTTGATATGTCTTGAACACTATAATTTGTACTGCAAGGAACACAGGGGTACGCATATCTCTATGAGTACATATTTTCAGATTTGGAGGGTGGATAACCATGGAAGGGATTGCTTGATGTATGGTATATTTATTCTTAACATTCTGAGGAACCTCTGTACTGTTTTCCATCGTTGCTGCCAATTGACATGCCCACCTGCAGCATATGAGAGTTCTTTATTCCCACAGCCTCTCCAATACTCGTTATTACTTGTCTTGTGGATCATAGCCTTTCTATTAATAACAGGTATGAAGTGGTATTTCATGGCCTCTCTCTAATATCCAGTATACTTAAACATTTTTTATGTATCTCTTAGGTGTTTGAATAATCTGTCTTCTTGGGGAAAGTGTCTGTCCAAGTCCTGTGCCCATGTGTTCATGGAATTCTTTGTTTGTCTGTTGTTGAGTTCTAGGAGTTCTTTATATAGTTTAGGTTTTAACCCCCTTTCAATCATTGCTTTTTTGCTTCTTGATGGTTTCTTTGGCTGTGCAGAAGCTTTTCCATTGGGTACAGTCCCATTCATTTCTTTTGTCTTTTACTTCCCTTGCTTTTGAGGTAACATTCATCAAACTCTTTCTGAAGCAAGGTCTGCAGGTTTGTGACCTGCGCTTTCTTTTATGCAATTTGTCATTATTGGTAGCATGTTTAGGTCTTTGGTCCAGTTTTAGTTAATTTTGGTATATGTTGAATACTGTCAGTCTAGTTTCATTCTTTTGCATGTGATATTCTCTATGCCCAAGGACCGTTTATGGAAAATGTATTCTTTGCTTCATGTTATATTTTTGGCATTCCATAAAAAACAATCTTCACATATATATGTGGGATTACTTCTGGATTTTCAGTTTTTCTTCTTTGGTGTGTGTGTGGCTATATATCTGCCAATAACCTGCTGCTTAAATTATTGTCATTTTGTGTTATAAATTGAAGTCAAAGAGTGTGAAACCTTCACCATTATTGTTTTTTTTCCTTTGGATGCCTGTGGTTATTTGGGGTCTCTTTAGATTTCATACAAATATGTTGATGTTTTTCTTGAAATTTTTCAAAAACCTCTCATTGGAAATTTAATGGGGATGGCATTAAATCTGTTCATTGATTTGTGTGATATGACCATTTCAATGAGTTTCATTCACCCCATTTATGAATATAACATCTCTGCATTTCTTTGTGCCTTCTTCAATTTCTTTTTTTTTCAGCGTATATTTATTTATTACTTATTTATTTCTATTCATTTTTATTGATAGACTTATTGTTGTGACATCTGTTACCAAGGATTTCATAGGTTTCAGGAATACAATTCTACTGAGCGTTGTCAACTTTATGTATAATCAGTTCACAACCTAATGCGACGTCTCTTTACATCACCTTATATTTAGCTTCGCCCCCTCCTCCCCCAGCCACTCCCTTTTCTTCCATCCTTAACCCACTCATCCCCAAATAATCATTAAAGCATTGAGTGTGTCCATGGGTTATTTGTTTGTTAATTTCGTTTTTTCTTTGCTTTCAGTTTTATACTCCACATATGAGTGAATTCATACAATTCTTTGATTTTTCTGTGTGGCTTATTTCCCCTAGCATGATGATTTCCAGTTCCATCCATGTTGTTGCACAATGACAATATTTCATCTTATCTTATAGCTGAGTAATATTCCATCAAAAATTAACTCAAAATAGATTAAACACCTTCATGTAAGACATGTAACAATACACTGTATAGAAGGAGACATTGGTACTAAACTTATAGACCTAGGACTCTAGGAAGACTTCATGAACCGGTCCTCAAAGGCAAGGGAATTGTAAGCAAAAATAAATGAATGGGACTATATCAAACTCAAAAGCTTCTGCAAAGCAAAAGAAAACTTCAATTACTTTTAACATCTTGTGTTTGACAGAGTATATGTCCCTCAGCCCCTGTGTTCAGTTTCTTCTCAGCGTTGAGGTTAGGGTTAACTTAAAAATTAGGGTATGTGTTGGACTGATCTTTAGGGTTATTGCTCTTTTTAGGTGGGTGGTGTCAGTTAGAGTCAGAGTTATAACTAAGGTTAGGGTTAGCGTTCATTTGATCATTAGAATTAGGGTTAAGATTAGGGTTATATTGACTTTTGAAGTTCGAGTTTCACTCTCAATTACTGCTATGATTAGGCTTAGTGTTATTTCTAGAATTTGGTTTAAGGGAAAGCACGGATTATGTAATGGGTAGGTTTAGGTATGTGCTTAGTTTCTGATGAGGTTAGAAACCATGTTAGGTTCAGGTAACTAGCTATGGTTAGCATCATATTTAGGTTTAGGGTTAGGGATAGAGTTAGTTTTGAGGTTATTTTTTTAGTTTTTAATTAGGTGTGCTGTCGGTTTAAGACCAAGATAGGGGCTGTAGCGAATCCTAGATTTAGCTTTAGGTAGAGGATATGGTTTAGATTTTGAGTTAGGCCAAGGGTTAAAAATAACGTTAGGTTTGATTTTATTATTAGGTTTAGCAGTAGAACAAAACGTCCTATTGTGTTTAAGGTTAGATTTTGTGTTTTCCTTTAGGTCTTTTTGTTTCATTCATGGTTCAAATGAGAGTTTGCTAAGAAGTAGTGTTTTACGGTAAGCTTTGAGGCAGGGATTGGCTCTGAATTGGGGAAAAATTTAGTGGTAGAGTAAGGGCTGCGATTAGGGTTAGGTTTACTGTTATATATGAAGGGTTAGGTTTATGTTAAGTTTAAGTTTAGGTTTTGAATTTGGTACGAGAGTGGGGTTAGATTTGTGTTTCCATTTAGGGACCAGAGTACACTTAGTATTACGTTTTGAGTAACCTTCAAGTTAGGAAAAATGTTAGAATGAGTTTAGTTTCAGAACAGATTTTGTGATGATGGTTAGTGTTAGTGTAGGAGAAGAATAAATTGTGAGATTAGGATGAAAATTTGAAATGAATTTCTTTTGACTAACGCTTAGGATTGAGGTTATGTTTTTAATTAAGTATATGGATAGTGTTATGTTCATTTTACATTCTAAATTTAGGGTAAGGCTGAGTTTATGATTAGTGTTATGGATAGTGTTCTTTTTATGTTTCCATTCAAAGTTTGGGTTGAGGTTTGATTAAATTTAAGGTTATTTTTAAGATTAGGCTTACCATTGCTGTATGGTTTCCTTTGAAAATGGGATTAGGTTTAGTGTTCTTTGTAGGTTATATGCTCGGGTTATGGTTGGTGCACGATGTATTGAAGGGTTAGGATGAGGGTTAGAGTGAGGTTTGAAATTCGATTTTGTGTTAAAATTAGTTTTAAGTTTCAGGTGTATATTTAGGTTTAGGACTCCCGTTAAGCCTAGGTTTAGTTTAAGTGTGAACTTTTCAGTTAGGATTGTGATTAGAGATAAGGTTAGTTGTTAGGTTCAGTTTACGATCAGGTGCTGTTTAGGGTGAGGGCCAAGATGATGATGACTTCCAGGGTTAGGTTTAAGGTTACCCATAGGGATTTTGGTTATGTTCATGGTTCATGTTCCAAGTAGATTTTGTTTTATGTTTAGGGTTAGGGTTTGCTTTGACTCAGGGTAAGGGTGTAAATTGGGATTGAGTTCATGGTTAATGTTAGAGAATAGGCCAGGTTTAGGGTTAGACTTAGGGCTAGGGATAAGGTTAAGATCCCATTATTAGGGTAAGATTTGGCTTTACGGTTCACTTATGACTAAGTTTAGTGTTAGGTTTGTCAGTGTGTTAGGTATTGTGTTTGCGATAGTTTTAATAATTATTTCAATTTTTAAAAATTTTTGCCACCACATTCGCATTTGAGATCATCAAAAGTGGTTTTCAAATTTCCATTTACATAGAAGCAGCAATGGGGCCTGTACTCATATAATCTATTCAAATGCCCATTATAGATCTCACTACTCAGGTTTCCCTCAGATTTTCAAGAAAGCTTTTCAAATCTCAAATCTCTTTACAGTTATCAGATCAGGATTGAGAGGATGACTTGCCATCAAGATACCAAATACAAATGCCAGCCACTTTCTTCCTTCCTCCCTGACCACAAAGGACAATCACCTATGAAATGCATAATAATGCGCATGAATCGGTTTTACCTATTATCTCAAGTTTCCATTCTGTATTTTAGTTGTGTAATAGTATTTCTGAAATACTTACTATAATTCTGAGTTGAATACAAATCATAAATAATAAAAAATACCACAGGCTTCTATTTTAAATATTCTAGAAGGCATGCACCCACAATCATTCTAGTATTTTGAACAGTTAATTGTAAAACATAATAAAAGTGCATTGTGTGCTTGCTGTCCCCACAACTTGCCGCCTCCGTTTTTCACTTAGGAAAACCGTTCAGTGGTATGAATACAGTTAAACAAGGGGATGCCCCTACTAAATGTACGCTCACCTATGTCACAGAACATACAGGGAGACAGTAATTTCAGTTCATGTTATACACACCTAATAATCCTCTGCAAGAGAACGGCTGACTGTTCATTATATATTATGGTCCCAACCACACAACCACTAAGTATAGGATAAAACAGACAAAAGTACTTACGTAATTGACCAGAACAAACCACCGTTTTACTCGATTTATCTGGGATCAAGCAATGCCTTGAAATAGATATGAAGTGATGCATCAAAATTATCCACTGAAAACCTCAGAACCCTGGTGAGAGCAGAGCATTGGAGAGGCGTTTTGGCGCCAACAGAAGCGCCCTTGGGCCACAGGATTCCAGGCTGATGCAGGTGGACAGCCCTTCCAGGGCCCATCCACCCTCCGCGATGGAAAGAGGAAGGCGGCATGGACCTATAATCATAATATTCGCTGACCGCGATGTCACAGTTGCAGGGACAGCCAATCGGGGTCCCGAGTCTGTATCAAGGGTTATGATGTCTTGAGGCCCCTAGCCAATCAGGAGACAATAGAACTGTCATGATTGTGAGTTCCATAATGCGATGCAGTGGGGAGCTGTGAACCTGGGAGAGGTTTAGAGGTAAGTTTAGGACTTGTGGTAAGGATGAGGTACTGCGCAGCTTCAGCTTTGGTGTTAGCCTTAGAGTTAGCTTTGAGATTAGAGGTTTTGTTAAAATTGTGGTTAGTGTTCAGGGTATGTAAAATTGGGGGTGAGAGGTATGTGTACTATTGTGGTAATGATTTGTGTAAGGATCCATCTTTGAGTTAAGCTATGTGTTGGGTTTCAGGATCGGATCAGGGCTAGATTTTGTATTGGGTTAGAAGAAGCTTTGAGGTTATGGTATTAAGAACATTGAAATGAGAACTCTGGGTAAAAGGGATATTGATAGAGTGAGGTAAAATTTGAGGATAGAGATAGAGGTTTTTCGTTAGGTACAGATTTCTGTAAGGGTTTGGGTGAGTTAATGATTAGGCGTAGTTATATACATAGGCTTCGTGTTACCTTTGAGGTTGGAGTTAGTTTTTAAGATAGGGTAGGAGAAGGGCCGGTTTAATGATGTGGTGCAGATTTCAGTTTATGATTCGGTTTTTAGGATTAGAGTGAGATTTAGCTGGGAGGTCAGTGTTGGTTTTCTATTCGAGTTGGGGTTTGGTTTCCTGTAAAGCGAGTATGGGTTTCTTTCAGGGATAGTGTTATTGGAAGGCTGAGGTTTTCCACTAGGGCTCAGTTTAGCGTTAGATTTCAGTTTAGGATTATTTCTTCAGTGTATTTTGAAATTTAGAGTTACGGTTCAGTTTATAGTGATGCTGAGGGTTCTGTTTTAAATTTGGTTTGGCGTTGGTGTTGGATTAGGTTTGGGGTTACTTTGTTATTTTTGCCAGGTTTTGGTTTGGGTTATTAATTTATGTATTAAATTAATTACGGTGACATTGATTAGTAACATTATATTTCTAGTGTGCATTTCTATAATATATAATTCATATTCATATATTGCATTGTGCGTTTAGCACCCTGAGTCACTTCTTCCTTCCCCCTATATTTGACCCACCCCTTTCCTCTTCTACCACCTTCCTTTTTTCTTACATTCTTGTAGCCACTAATGTGTTGTCTGTATTTTTGAGTTTTTGGATTTTTTTTAGTTGTTTTCATTTTTACATCCCGAGTATGAGTGAAGTTCTATAGTTCCGAGCTATTTCTGTTTGATTTATTTCCCTTAGCATGGTAATCTCCAGAACCATCCATGTTGTCACAATCAGCAGTATTTCATTTTTACTTCTGGGCGAGTAGTGTTTCACTCGGTATTTGTACCACATGTCCTGCATCCAATCACTTGTTCGAGAACATGATGTTTGTTGACATTTCTTGTCCACCACAACGTGTATTGCAAGGAACACAGGGGTACATATATCTCTATGAGTACATGTTTTCATACTTGGAGTGTGGATACCCAGAGAAGGGATTGCTGGGTTGTATGGTATATTTATTCTTAATATTCAGGGGATCAACTGTACTGTTTTTCATAGTTGCTGCCAATTGTCATTCCCACCTGCAGCATATGAGAGTTTTTTATTCCCACAGCCTCTCCAACACACATTATTACTTTTCTTGTGGATCATAGCCTTTCTATTAATAACAGGTATGAAGTGGTAGTTCATGGCATTTCTCTAATAGCCAGTTTACTTAAACATTTTGTATGTATCTCTTGGGTGTTTGATTAATCTGTCCTCTTGGGGGAAGTGTCTGTCAAAGTCCTCTGCCCATGTGTTCATCGGATTGTTTGTTTGTCTGGTGTTGAGTTCTAGGAATTCTTTATATACTATAGAATTTAAACCCTTTTAGGTCATTGCTTGCAAGTGGCTTTTCCCACTCTGTCTGTAGCCTTTTACTTTTTTGATGGTTTCTTTGGCTGTGCACAAGTTTTTATGTTTGGTACAGTCCCATTCATTTCTTTTGACTTATACTACCCTTGCCTTTGATTTAACATTCATAAAACTGTTTCTGAAGCAAGAACTACAGGTTTGGGACCTACGCTTTCTTCTATGCAAATTATCATTATTGGTAGCATGTTTAGGTCTTTGGTCCAGTTTTAGTTAATTTTGGTATATGTTGAAAACTGTCAGTCTAGTTTCATTTTTTTGCATGTGATATTCTCCATGAGCTAGCACCATTTATGGAAAATGGATTCTTTCTTCATGTTATATTATTGGCTTCCCATAAAAAACAATCTCCACATATATATGTGGTATGACTTCTGGGTTTTCAGTTCTTCTTCATTGGTGTGTGTGTGCCTATTTTTCCGCAATTTCCCTGCTGCTTATATTATTGTCATTGGGTGTTATAGATTGAAGTCAAAGAGTGTGAAACCTTCACCATTATTGATTTTTTCCTTCAGATGCCTGGGTTTATATAGGTCCCTTTAGATTCCATACAAATCTGTTGATGTTTTTCTTGAAATTTTTCGAAAAACTGTCATTGGAATTTTGATGCGGATGGCATTATATCTGTTCATTTCTTTGTGTAACATCACCATTTCAATGAGGTTCATTCGTCACATTTATGAACATAAAATCTCTGCATTTCTGTGTGCCTTCTTAATTTCTGTTTTTTTATTCAGCCTATATTATTTAATTAATTAATTTATTTGTTTATTTCTATTCATTTTTATTGTTAGACTTATTGGTGTGACATCTGTTAGCAATGATTTCATAGGTTTCAGACATACAATTCTACTGTGCATTGTCAACTTGATGTATAATCAGTTCACCACCTAATGCGACGTCTCTTTACATCACCTTATATTTAGCTTCACCCCCTCCTCTCCCAGCCCCTCCCTTTTCTCCCCTCCCTAAACCACTCGTCCCCAAATAAACATTAAATTATTGATTTTGTCCATGGTTTATTTGTTTGTTCATTTCTTTTTTTCCTTGCTTTCAGTTTTATATTCTGCAAATGAGTGAAGTCATACAGTTCTTTGATTTTTCTGTGTGGCTTATTTCCCTAAGCATGATGATCTCCAGGTCCATCCGTGTTGTTGCAAATGACAATATTTCATCTTTTCTTATAGCTGAGTAATATTCCATCAAAAATTAACTCAAAATAGATTAAAGACCTTCATATAAGACCTGTAACAATACACTGTATAGAAGAAGAAATTGGTACTAAACTTATAGACATAGGACTCAAAGAAGACATCATGACCCGGTCCTCAAAGGCAAGGGAAGTATAAGCAAATATAAATTATTGGGACTATATCAAACTCAAAAGCTTATGCAAAGCAAAAGAAAACTTCAATTTCTTTTAACATCTTGTGTTTGTCAGAGTATAGGTCCCTCAGCCCCTGCGTTAAGTATCTTCTCAGCGTTGAGGTTAGGGTTAACATACAAATTAGGGTATGTGTTGGACTGATCTTTAGGGTTATTGCTCTTTTTAGGTGTGTGGTATCAGTTAGAGTCATAGTTATAACTAAGGTTAGGTTTTGCGTTCAGTTGGTCATGAGAATTAGGGTTAAGATTAGGGTTATATTGACTTTTGAAGTTCGGGTTTGACTCTCAATTACTGTTATGATTAGGCTTAGTGTAATTTCTAGAATTTGGTTTAAGGGAAAGCACGGGTTATGTAATAGGTAGGTTTAGGTATGTGCTTAGTTTCTGATGAGGTTAGAAACCATGTTAGGTTCAGGTAACTAGCTATGGTTAGAGTTAGGTTTGAGGTTATTTTTTTAGTTTTTAATTAGGGGTGGTGTGGTTTAAGACCAAGATAGGGGCTGTAGAGTAGCTT
>PVJL010021383.1:0-10680 GCA_004026885.1 Lyroderma lyra
GCGACTCCACGGGCTCTGCCGCCCGCCCGCCTCCCTGCAGGCCCTGCTGCTGCCTTACTCTGGGGGCTCCGGCCAGTTCAGCTCACTGTTAAGACTCGAGGAAACGCTCTGGGGAGGTCTGGGCTGTTCTGCGGTCGCCCCCAGGCAGGCTGAATTCTCGCAGTGCCACCCGCCTGGGTCCCCAGCACTAGGGAAGAAACCGCCGCTTTTCCCTGCAGCTGGGCCCCCTTTCCAGTCGCGGACAGCTCCATCACCCAGAGTTGGGGCGAAGGGGAGGAGGAGAGGATTTTCCACGAAACCAGGCGTTACCCAAACGCGAGCAAGAGACTCGTCGCCAACAGAGACGTATTATGTGTCCCTGAGGCTCCCTTCTCCTCACCTCCTCAGCCAGGCTGGCCGGCCAGGCCAGGCCAGGACGACCTGAGCGATGGCAGCGGGGCTGCGGAGGGGAGGGGCTGCGGAGGGGTCCCCTTCCTTCCTCTCCGCGCCCCGCTCTGCTGGTGTTGGAGCTCTCCGCACAGCTGGCAGCCTGGAGTCGTGTGTGTGACCCACGAAGACCCAGCCTTAGGTCCAGATACGCACAAGAAACACGGCGCGGTGCACCTGCTCTGTGCCAGGTGCAGGGGACACAAAGAAAAGGCGCAGTCCTCACGGGGTGCACGGACTAGTGGCTGCACGCACGCGCACACACACCCCTTTGATACAGACATAAATGCTGCAGCAGGGGAGGGGGGTTCAGGGAGGGAGAGCTTCATTCTGGCAGAAGTTTTGGGGGGGTTCCCAGAGCATTGGGGGGTGGCAAAGCGGGAAGGAGGGAGCGTGTCCCCTTGCAGGGGGTGGTTTTGGTCCTGGGTTCTGGGTGGCAGGACAAGTGTCTGTCTGCGGCGTGAGAGGGCATGTGGCCGATGGAGGGAAAGGGCTTTTGGGTCCACTCCGGGGTGTGGGGGGAGCAGTGGGGATGAGGGCGTCTTCCAGAGAGGAAAGGGGGCCCCAGGACTTCTGCGTCTAGGGGACTTCAGAGGGGTTGTGGGTGCTTGGAAACAGAAGGGAAGGTGAGGGGAGCCACGGGGGACACGGGAAAGAAGAGGCATCAGCTAACGGTCAGATGTGCTGTGTGACGCTGAGCAGGTCCTGTCACCTCCTGGGCCTGAGCGTCCCCCTGGCCACACGGATGGAAAATTCAGGACGGAGGGGTTGGCGAGACCGGCCAATCTCTGGAAGGGAGGCGTGTGTGCCGGCAGCTGGCTCCCGGGCTGGGCCTGGGTGAGGTCTGTGCGCGGAACGCGGGCGGCCGGAGGAGTGGCCGGAGCAGCGGGAGGCCTGGCGCCCTGGCTCTAACCACAGGCGGCGTCCTGTTGCTGGGTGCCCAGGTTGGTGGCGGGGCCCGGCTCCAAGGCTCTCGGGGGCGGGGCTGAAGGTGACACCAGGGTCCTCTGCTCTGCTGGGCAGTGGGACGACGAAGCGGGAGGTGGCTTGGCAGAAGGTGTGACCGGGGGGTGTCCCTTTCTCTGCTCAGGACCTTTCAACTAACACGTGCTTTTCGTGTGCAGTTTCGATTGATCCTCACCGCAGCCCTAGGGGGTGGCTGGAGAGGGGTCATTGGACCCCGTTTTATAGTGGATCAGAGCGAGTCTCAGAAAGACGAGGGGCTCGCGGGCAGAGCTGGTGGATGGCAGACCCCGGGCAGACCCGGGCTTGCCGACAGCGCCACTGTCCTAACAGAAGCCTGGCACCCAGCCAGGTGACTGCTGCTCCTTCGCGGCCGCCTAGCCGTCCTCGTCACGTTGACGACGGCTGGGGTGTTCCCGGACGGCCCTCGGACCGAGGCACGAGGGGGGTGAACCATTCGCATCTCAGTGGGAACTGGTTGCTCCCCCTGAACAGCTTCCTCTACTCTGCCAGAGAGGGGAGGTTAGGGTTTGAGGGAGCGAGGGGAAAGGGAAGGCAACACGTCCACAATTCCACTGGCTTTCTACTTTTCCCCCCGAGTCTGGGTGCTTTCGACCACGGCACCGAATGCCCACGGCACCGAATGCCCACGGCACCGAATGCCCACGGCACCGAATGCCCACGGCACCGAATGCCCACGGCAGAGGGCAAAGGCTCGAGGTGTCCATGTGGACGACACGGAGCGCGCTGGGTGAGCTAGACGAACCCTTTTTTTCAAACACCTCGGAATCCACCCTGAAGGACAGAGGAAAACGTGACCGTGACCGTGACCGTGACCGTGACCGTGAGCTCAGTAACGGCTACGATGGCGTTGGGATTTAGGAGCGGCTGACAGCCAGAAGGGAAGGGAGCGGGTTGGCAGAGGTCTCCTGTCGCGATGACACACCTCTCGTCACACATTCTCACCCATCCCAGCGCCTCCAAGGCCTTCCAGCCCGAGTCCTTTTGGTGACCGCACGTCCATCCCTCCCGCCCAGGGGCGCTGAGGACGCCTGGCCTCACCCAGCGATCCCGCCCTGTGACCTCAGCAACGAGGTGACGGGCCGTGGGGCCTTTGCGGATTCTCTGGCCAAGGCCCCCATTCGACAGATGGGGAAACCGAGGCCCAGGATGGGGGATGGCTTGCCCAAAATCACCACAGTGAGGTGGGGCTGCGGGCGACGTCACCACCGTGACACGCACACCTGGGAGGTATGACTCGAGGAGACCCCGTGCTGCGTACACACAGGCAGACACAGGCAGCCGGGGAAGAAGGTGAGGGGTGCGCGGGGAGGCAGCGGGGCCCCGGCTCCCCCCTGACGAGAGGACGCTCCGAAACCTGCAGGAGCGAGAAGGCCGTGGGGACGCAGCTGTCAGGACAGGCTCAGACGGAGACGCATCCGGGACGCGGCTGCCCACTCCCAGGGCGGTTTAGGTTTATGGGGCGCAGAATGACCTTCTGGGGGGCGGGAGGGGCCGTGGCGGACGGAGACAGCGCGCTCCCGTCCGGGCAGGCTGCGCGGGCCCTCCTGCTTTCGGGGTGCTTCCGGGCGTTACCAATACACGTTTGCGGCAGAACACTGAGCTCGAAGCCCAGGCGCTCCCCGCCTCCCCACGGTGAGTACTTGTCACCTGGTCTCCCCGTCTCTATTCTTCCTTTGAAAGAAAACGTCACATGATGTGCAGTCACTGCAACAGCTGCAAACAGCAGAGCGGCCTAGAGACGTCCTAGAGCAGCCTGCTGTCCCCAAGGACCCCTCCCCGGGGACGGTGCTGTCACTCAGGCGTGTGTTCGTCCTCAGTCTGGGTCTTCCTCAGCAGAGAAGCCACTTGACGCACAGAATCTCTGTGTCGCTGTCATGATCGTTGTTGCCCTTGTCGTCTCCAGGACGTCCAGTCCCGCCCCCTCACTCGCCCGAGCACCCTGGGTAGCGGACCGTCCTCGGGGTGCGTCCCTGGACTCAGCAGCCCCCTCAGCGGCCTCGGCTTTGAACCCTCATTAGCCCCCTCGGCCCGGGGCAGGGACACTGCGTCTGCTCAGCTCACTGTCACTTTTCCCAGCCAGCCTCAGGCGGCCGTAGGACACAGGGCGGTGTGGAGCAGGGGTCTCGGGTCACCCAGTCACAGGCACGTCACCTGCCTAGGTCTCCCTTTTCTCATCTGAAGAATGGAGATCGTAGCTAACTCAGGGTGTTGCTGTGAGAGTTCAATGAGCTAACAGCCATCGACTAGTTCCCATGGTGACAGTGATTGTCGCCATTTCGCAGACCGGACAGCCGAGGCTCCGCGAGATCGAGGCAGCTCTCCAGGTCGCGCTGGCAGGAGGTGGCAGGCACCCGGCTCCGACTTGTGTCCGTGGGGCTCCGAAGCCCACGCTGCTGCCCCCCACCCTGCACAGGACAACCCCTTTCTTACCCTCGCCCCCATGCTGCAGGACCTCTTTATTGGGGTCCACAGCGGGAGCAGGGAGCATAGGAGGCAGCTGTGGAACTGGGTGACCCCAAACCTCAGCCTTGTTCCCAAGCTGCCGGGGCCTGGGATGGCAACCGTCCCCCGCCATGGGCCCTCCGTCCCCAGCACGGCGGTCACCCCGGCTGCCTGTGTCTGCTTGCTGCAGACCTCAGTTTCCCCACATGTGCAACAACCCTGACGGCCTGTCATTCTGCGCTTCGCTGACCTCCAACCCCAGGAGGCATCGAGGACCCAGACTTGGGCTTGACGGGGGGCACGCAGGCGGCCCTGCCCCTCAGGCCAGACCAGGCCCTGGGGAGGAGCAGTGGTGGCACCAGCAGGGCACCGTCCCCAGGTCTCCCTGGCTCTCCCCAGGCCCCCTGGGGCCCTAGGTCCGGTGCTTGGCAGGCCCGCTGGGGGAGAGCAGGTCTGGGAGGAGGTTTGGGGAGGGTGCGGCGGGGAGGGTGCGGCTCCGACCCAGGTGTGATCACCGGGGAGGGACACACCTGACCCAGGTGTGATCACCGGGGAGGGACACACCTGCCGTGTCCTCTCAAGTGCCAGACGGGGCAGGGAGGCGTGTCCCTGGGCTCTCAGCAAGGGGCGAGTGGACGCGGACGTCCCCGCCTCCCCATCCGCCCAGCGCCAGCTCACGGCCCGGCCCTGCTGTGAGGTGGGTGAGCCACGCCTCGGAGCCAAGCCCCGACTGCCCCCAGGACTAGGGAGCCTGTCCTCACAGGCCCGCTGGCCGGAGGCCTTGGCTCCCTCCGCTACCCTCCCCCAGAGGGAGCCGGAGCAGACAGTGGCCACAGGTGACTCACCAGTGAGCCATCTTCCCATCCCCACCCCCTCTGGTCTGCCCAGGACAACCCAGCCTGTGTCCCAGCTTGTCACTGTCACGTCTTCACCTCCTTCCAGGATAGAACTTGGAACCTGCCTCTAACGTATTCCCTTCCCAGAGCCCAAGCACGTGGGGTCCTGGGGGTCCCAGGCCACTGACTCACTGTTAGAAAGCCTTACCTTGGGCTGAGTTTGTCTGCCGCCCTGTGGAACCCCCTGGGGAGCCGCACCGCAGGGACCGAGCCCGTCTGGTCCGTCACTCTCGGCTCGGAGCCAGACACCGCAGGGTTTTCAATCCCGCCTCCCGAGACCGGCCCCGAGGCCTCTGACAGCGCCCGGGCTGAGACATTCCCATTTACCCATTTATGCTGCTTGGGTCGCGGTGCCTGGGTCGGGGCATGGTGTGCCAGCCAAGGGCAGGCCAGCCTGGAGGCTGGCGCCGAAATGCCACGTCCTAGGCCCTGGCACGACGCAGACGCCACGAGCTCTGCCGTCTGGCAGCCCGCGCGGGACTCGGGGTCCGGGAGCGCCCCCTTGGCGTGGTTGCTGCTGAATGTCCGTGTGGGGTGGTCCTCCTGGGTCACCCCAGCCTGTGTGACTGCTGACCCCGGGATCTGGAGGCTCCTCTGCCCACCTGGGGAGGGGGCTCCCCGGCAGACGGTTCCCCACGGAGGGAGCCCCAAGGCTCAAGCTGGGCCTCGTAACAGGTTTTCCCTAGTGGATTCCCTGGAGGGTCCGCTAGGAAACGCCGTCCTCTCCCCGGAAACACGTGCTCAGAAGTCCTGCAGGTGACACCGGGACATCTGGCAGACATTCCTGGACCCCAGCCCCTGGAAGCTGATGCCTGAGACATAACCTCTTGAGACAGCCTCCCTGTTCCAACTATGGGGCCCAGGGCAAGGGCAAGGGCAAGGGCAAGGTAACGACCTCTCAGATCAGTGCTGTGGTCGACCGCTTGCAAAGCCCGTTCGCAGGACAGACTCCAGGAACAAATAGGAGGTGTGGGCCCAGAGAGGGGCAGCAGCTTGCCTGAGGTCACACAGCCAGTTGGGGCAGAACCACGCCAGGCTCTCCTACGCACGTGGGCGCTCAGAGAGCCCAGCGCAGTCTGCTGGCCGCGGGAAGCCACAGCAGAGGACTGGTTGCACTTGGCCGCGGGGAGCTGGGTCCTGCGGGGGCTCCTCAGAGGTGTGCCCCGGCTGGCTCTGGGATGAGCTGTGGCTCTCGCAGCCTTCCTCTCGGCAAAGGCAGAGAAGGGCCAGGCTGTGTGGGACTGGGGCTGGTGGGAGGGGACAGATCAAGGCAGAAACCAGGCCTGGAGCCTGAACGCCAGGAAGCCAGGGGACAGAGAAAGAGCTCCCGGCCCCTGCCTCTCCCAAGAGTACAGTCACCTCTGTGGGCAGGAGACATACACCCAGGAGCGTAGAAAGCAGCTGGGGGGGGGGGGGGGGGAGGGAAGGGGAGTCAGGATGCAGAGCGTATCTGAGTGTATGAGGTTCATGCACAGGCCCCAGACTCGACCTTGGAGGTCAGTGTTTAAGTTCCCAAGACATTCTTGTCCCCTAAGAGACCTTCTACTTGACCCAGAAACCTCCTCAGCCAGCCAGGACCTGCTCACACGGCCCGTGAGGGGTTCCCCCCAGTGCCCTTGGCCGAGGGCCTGGCTCCCTCCGCTCGGCCCGTGCTCGGGTCCCACTCTGGCGCTGTGTGGTCACCATCTGACCCCTCTGTGCTGAGCGGGCCTTGGCCCTGGACTCAACATCTCCCCCCGCCCCCTGGGGAGAGGGGCTCCGTCCATGTTTGCTCAGGACGCTCCGGACACCAGACATGATGCGCTGTCTTTTGCTTCTCCTTGTTCTGTGACTTCACGCTGGGTCCAAACCCACGGTCAAAGGCAGGCAGCCCCACTCACTGCCGGCCCTTAACCGGAAGCCAGAGGTGACCTTTCAGAAACCCTCTGAAGAAGCGTCGAGCTTCTCCGACAGGTGAGGGAGCAGGTCGAGGAAACTGGCGTTCTTTTGTCTTTCATCCAACTGGATTAGTCCCCTCTGTTCCAAACCGCAGACAAAAACGGGCAGAAGAGGGGTCCAGAGCTTGGGGCTGGGTGGTGGCACAGGCCTGGGGCGTCGCCGAGCGATGGGCTGGCTCTGCAGTGGCCGGGCGGCTGCTGGGACCCTGGATTGTTCACGCCTACGGCCGTACATTCACGGGCTCACATTGGTTTCGTGCATCTGCCCTCCATCCCCCTGGATTCCAGGCTTTGCAGGGCAGGGACATTGTACCCAATTCAGGGTGCCCAGGGCCTGGTGCGATGCCACATCCACAGCAGATGCTCGATTTGTGTTAAGGAAGAAAGCACTCGCAGAGCTCCTCGAGCTACTGCACGGGCGTCTGGAGGGACGGTCCCCAGGGCTGCTCCTGAGGCCGGTTCTCTGCTGCTTCTACTTCCAGCCCCCCGTGTGCGACTTAGGACTTCCTGCCACCTGGCCTGAAGCCCTGAACCCCCAACCCGCAGAGCAGGAGCTGTGCACAGCCCCACCCCGACCCGTGGTTCACCCCACAGCCTCCTGACAACCCTGGGCCCCACTGCGACCACAACTATTTTGAGCAGAAGCTCGTGTTTTTGACATCCTCCCCCTCACCCCCTGGTGTCACTTCCCCCCTCTGAGTAACAACAACAAGAGGCGGCTGCTCCACTTGCCTTCTTCTTTGCTCCCCACCCCCCGCCGCCCCCTGCAGTCTGGATGTTTTAGGGGGGGATGTGAGCTCTGTTGCCCCAGGCTGTCACCTGGGAGCCTACACAGTTTGAGACCTGCCCCGGAGCTCCTCCGACTGGCTTTGCTTACGCAGTGGGGGGTTTCCCTCCTTTCCTGGGTCCGAATCCCGCGTCTGGCCCAGGTCTCGCCCATCTCAGCTGGGCTGTTCCTGCCCTGGGACTCGCCAGACTCAGGGAATAAAAACTCACAACACCCACTTCGATGAGGGTGGCAGAGGCACGGCCATTGTTTCATTGTTTCTTCCCTTTTTCCTTTTCAGTTTTGCGCGTCCCCGGGCAGTCCGTTGTTTACCTGAAGTTCACGGGCAAATGGCCACCCTGCGGCCAGAGCAGCAGTGATCAGCTGTTTTGGGCTCAGAATCCCCGTACGCTCCGGACACCCCAAGATCTTTATGTGGGTGAGCTGAGGTTTAGCCTGTTAGAAATTAAACAGCAATTTAAAACATAATTATCAATGGATTTTAAAAAACAACCATCATAACGCACTGCATGTTTCTATCACGACGGCCTTTTCAGGAAAAAGAACTGTATTTTCCCAAATAAAAGCAGTGAGCGAGGAAGAGTGGCATCATTCTACCTGCAAATGCCTTTAAGTGGGGCTCAGCTAGAGTCTTTGGAGAAACTTGTTTGTTTTTAAATTTGAAATCGTGGTAAAACTACATTAACACGAGGTTCCCCCTCGTCCCCATGTTTAAGGGGACGGTCCCGCGGTGTTCAGTGCATTCGCGTCGGTGGAACCCCCTCCTTCGGCTGTCCGGCCTCAGTAAGGGATGAAAAATGGGTCTAGGGCGGTGGTTCTCAACCCTCCTCAGGTGCGGTGACCCCCAACATAACGTTGTTGGTAGCTGCTCTCTACACGTGTGACTGGCCCACACAAGTATGTGTTTTCCGATGGTCTCAGGCGACCCCTGTGAAAGGGTCGTTCGACCCCCAAAGGGGTCGTGACCCACAGGTTGAGAACCGCTGGTCTAGAGAGACCCCGACCCAAGGGGCCCGGGCGTGGGGCCCAGGTGCAAGCTGACTCAGGTGAGAAATGGACCAACTCTGCGTCACCTGGAGGCTTTAAGAGGCCTCCGAAGAAGGCCTCCAGGCAAGGAGCAAAGAATGCAGAGGCTGGTGACAGCTCTGGCCCAGGGCCCCGCGGCTTGCCGCCCCACCCCCTCGCCCACCACGCTGGCAGCTCCGTGCCTGCCTCCTACCTGCTGTGTACCTGCTCACTCTGCCCCTCGCTGCGGTTTTCTGCGATGGCTGGGTGGCAGCGAGGCTAACACTGCTGCCAGGAAGGACGCCTGGGCTCTCACGTCTCAGGTGAGTGGCCTCAAGGAGACCCTGCCTCCGAGCCTGGGCCCCCAGAGCCCCTAGTCGGGCAGGCTTATTCCTTTACTGACCCAGGGGTCTGTCCACGGCCACCCCCGTGGTCCCACGACAACCACGTCCAGTGGGATTTGAGCCTCACACGCTTTCCGGACCAGACACGCGCCCTTCGCACGCTCACCTGGGTGCGTTCACGATCAGCCTGTGGGTGTTAGTTTACGGCTGTGACTTTATTACAGGTACATTCTTTGAGGGAAGGGACCGTGCCTTTATTGCTTCTGTATTTTTCATGGCACCTGGAACAACAGTAAGGTCTCAGTACCTGTGGATGGTTTATTAGGGGATGGGCTTTCACTGACTTAACGATCAGATCCCCCTCTCTCAGGGGCCGGGAAAACAGGCTGGAGGCCCTTTATTTATTAACCGTTTATTGAGCACCTACACTCATGCCTGAGGTCCTCTCTGGTGAGGTATTGCTTACAAAGCATGTTCGTGCATCACCCGTTTCATCCGGGCACTGTGAGTGACCCTCTCGGTAACTGCAACGTGCTCAGCCAGGGCTGCTGTTCCTGGGGCACCCCGTATGTGTGTGGGGTGCTCTTCGGGAAAGGGGGTCCTGACCACAGCTACCTGGTGCACCCTGGGAGCAGAGAGGCTGGCACACCACGCAGACCGTTCTGCTAGCTCTCCTCGCCCAGCCTCCATGCTCTGCCTTAACCTTCCCACTGAACTTGAGCTTCCCCTTGTGACAGACAGCGAACGTGCTCATGAGCTAGCCCGTGTCTGGTTGCTGGGACAGCAGGTGTACTTTTCATAATAATCATCGAGCTGGCATTCTGACTGTATCCGTCATCTCCTGGGGCTTCGTGAGGGAGTCTCCTGAGCCTGTGACAGGCCAGCTGTCCGAGCAGCAGAGTGAGGCCCCAACTCTGAATGGTGCAAAGTTCTCAAGGGAAACCTGGCCACCCTATAAGGCCCTGTTGAGGGGCCAGGCTGTTCTCCCTGGGTACCACCGGCCTCTCTGATGGCTTCCCCATCCATTCACAGAGAGGTGGGGAGCAAGCTTGCCGGCAGAGCAGGTCAGGGGTGCATGCACGGGTGAGGGAGCCCTGCTAACAAGCCGGGGACCTGCCTGCTGGATGCAGCAGTGATGACAGCCAGGGGTCTGGAAGACGGAGGGACGCTGCTGGCTGGGCCAGGAGGGTGGTTCACCACCATCCGGCTTCCTGGTGGGGCATGTGGCTCTCCTGCTGCACTGAGAGTGCCTCTCGGTCCAGAGCCCTGGCCCGTGCAGCCTGGAGCTGGCATTGGCCTCGCCAAGGAGAGAGTGGTGCAGAGGAGAGAGGAGGTGGTGCCCGTGGGGCCCCCCACACTCAAGGCGGAGCTGAGCTCTTCCACCCGGAAATGGGGCTCCGGCCTCCCGGGCTGGGAAAGTCCTGGCCGGCGCCGGTGCATCCCGGAAGCTGAGTCAGGCTGACCCCATCTCCTGAAAAGTTCGGCTGTTTTTAGAATTCCATTGGCCAAAGCCAGCCCCGCCGCCTCCCATTCCTCGGGGAATTCCTTTGGGGGAGGGGCAGAGGGGAGAGCCGGGCCCTCTCCAGTAGGCGGATGCCTGAAATCTGAGTTTTTGCCCATGTATGGACTTGAAGCCCCTCCCCAACCCGAGAATGACTCATTCTGCCCCCACCCCATGACCTAACCACCCCGAGGGGGGACAGGGCAGACTGGAGAAGGTGGGATTAGCTCTGGGAGAGGGTTGAAGGCTGGAGAGACAACTGATAAGCATGGGGAATTCCTTGGCGAGGCAGCCGGTGAGGGGGTGGACTTTAGGGCCAAAGGTCGGGGGCGGGGGGCGGGGGGTGCTGGGGTTG
>PVJL010021384.1:0-10679 GCA_004026885.1 Lyroderma lyra
TCCAGTATTGTACAATGACATGTTTCAATGTTTTGAAACACAAAGTAAATCATTAAGCTACTACTTTCTTATTCTTTCCCCACCTCCAAATCTTTATATCCCGCAAAAATCTTGTGAACAAGCTGTTTGGATTTAAATGAGGGGTGGATCATACTTCACGAAGAGGTACACTGGTAGAAAACTGCCTCTAGGACTCTTCTGCAGCAATCATACTGCTGCCTTTCGCATATTGGAATTAGGGCCACTGTGAGGAGTCCAGAGTTGGAAAAGGTCACGCAGTGTTTTGGAAGGGCATTGCATGGCAGAAGAGCAGAAGAACAGCCTCAGTGGTCCCCTCTCCCACCCTGTGCCCAAGAAGCCTCTCCAAGTGGCCACTCACCGGAGTGTCTGTAAAGTCCAGGCCCTGTGGTCATCCAGATGTTGTTAAATGGCATTGAGGTTGGTAGTGATTTCTCATTGTGCCTTGTACTAAATCCTGGGCATGATCCAATCATATCACATGAGAAGATAGTAGGCTGCAGGGCCTGTCAGAGTAAAGAACCTTCTGCTTTATTCCCAACAATTTTTTTTCTTTTAATCCCACATTCTCTTGGAGCCAAATCTGATGTCTGCCTGCAGCACTGACGTACATTTGTATTAACTGTGTTTGGATAACGACCTCAATGGTGTGGTGAACTTACTTATATTAGTTTGAAGCAAAATAAATTGCCAACATCCGACATGTTTTATCTACACACACACACACACACACACACATACACACATACACACACACACACACACACACACACACCCGAAAAAACACCAAAGAATTTAAATGTCTCACCAAATAGTAACACTTCGGTACACACCCATATGTAAATTAGTAATTCATGTGGCAGAAGGTGTGCTGTTTCCACATAGTGAAACCTCCAAAATACACTTTTCTATACTGCACTACAGAAATCTGAACACAAGTGAGTGTTTCCTCTCTTTGTAATATTTATTACTAGAGTATGTGGACCATCACCCTCAAGGCTGAGATGAATCCATGGACTTTGCTGCTGAGCAGAGCAAAGGGACAGTAAAAGCTGGGATGAGCTGAGATCCCACCCATTTTCATTCCACACTAGCCACAGGTGGAAAGAACAGGGTACTTAAACCAGGAAACTGGAGGGGACATCATGCTTGAAGGACATAATAAAACTAAGTATGATGAAAACGTTCCTTATCATTCATTCTAGTTGTAGAAACTTAAACATTTTGGCACATAATTTAATTTCAATATATAACTAAGCAATATGATCTCTGACTCACAATTAAGCCATAAAATCATTTTGCATGTCCAAAACTGAAATCACCTCTTTATATCTTTTTCAATACAGAGAATATTTTTCTTTCATTCATTATATAAAATTATTTAGGAATTTCTGTGTCCCTGGTAGCATTCTAGGCCTGTGGGATACATGAGTGGGATTTATTTTTATGTGCCCCTGCCCAAGTTGAACCAGTCCTGTCTACGAGGCAACAACTGAAGCTTGGGTGGGCTACTTGCACCAGGCTTTCAGGACCCTGAGGAATGATGTCATTTTCTCTTTCTGGGAAATTGTCTCAGGGACACTTGGGGCCCTTGGTTTGTGTTGGGTACCCAGGACCTGAGGCCAGTGAGATCACTTCCTCCAGAATGTGCTGTTTCCTAGCAACCACCTCTACCTTTGTTTCTAGGCTCACCCCCTTGTTCAGTTCGGTGTGCTGTCTCCCACTGTCTGTAAGCCCAGGTCCAGGCCCAGCGGCTCCTGTCGGAGGCCAGCTACTTTGTCCTCAGGGTCAGTGGGCACCTTCCACAGGAGTGCAGGGGTAGGTACACAACTCAGGATTTGGGAGGGTTACAGAGAAACCAGGTAGACAGAATGCCTTGCTGTGTCCTGGCCTATTGAGTGCCCAGCACTTGGCTACCATCGTGGTGTGAAGTTGACAGGACCTGGGTGCCAACTTGCTGGGACCAAAATTGTCCCAGAACCCCAATTGCAGTGGGCAGCAGGGCATCCAAGACCTGGGCCTCAGCCTCAAGAATAAGACAAGTTGACAGACCCAGTTGTACGGTGACTTTAATGTATCCCATGCAGAAGCTTTGTTTTGTTGCCTCTCACCCTATTAACCCCTTTGTAAGAAAGAAAACTGGCTTGAAAAAAATACCTATTTGCAGGTTAGCATTATGGTCTTTCTCTTTTCTGAGCACTGCACACAAGCATTTTGTGCGTGTGTGTGGTGCACCTCAGTATGTATTTAATGCTGACAGTCTTCTTGGTTGCCTTTTAAATAACTATCTGTTTTTGTAAGTACAGATGTTATAATTTTTTAATGAAAGAGAGGTAAGAAAGTTTCTATTTTAATTGACAGCCTTTTATCACATTAACCTATTGCAGTCATGTATTTGCTCATCCTTAAAATCATTGAAAGATCATTTAGGATAAATTAAATTTGAATTTTACTGAAAAGAATTGTTATGAGAGAATGTGATATTTCTTTACAAGAATTCTATTTACATGTTTTAAGTGATAATGTAGCTCAATGTTCATTTGATTCTTTTTCTTGTTATTGTTTGGCTTGCGGGGGGGCACTGAGTGTAGTAATAGAAATTCTCAAGCGTGCAAAAATGTTTTATTTGTTTCTTTATATTTCAGCGACCTTCTGAAATTGATTTATTTTTATTATTAATTAGGCATTTTATAAAGGGAAAGTGTAAAAATCACACCAGAACTATGTATGATGAAGTTTTTAACACAACTTTGGCATGTACAGAAAGACTAAGACTGAGTCAGTGGACTGCCTTTCAGGTAAAGTAATACAGAACATGTTTTATTTTGAATGGTGTTACAAGGAGACCCTGTGTTAGGAACATTGGGTTTGAACTCATTTTAGGAAGAGTCTTATAGGAAGCTGAAGTAAATCTTACATTTCTTTTGAAATGCAGCAGATGGTCATGTTTGGCTCTAGAATTACCATGTAGCTAAAAGATAATCAGTTCTTAATGAAAAGTTAAATCAGTTTTTGATAGTTGAATAGCAACTTTGAATTGGTATTTTCATATCAATATTTTATGTTTTTTATTGTAACCTAACAATATTTAAGTTTCCTCTGCCAGGTCACTACAAGTTTGAACTCTAATTTTGCAATATTGATTACATTTTTACTGCAATACACTTAAATGAAAGATATTTTAAGTATCAGTTTCTTCCAAAATCCCAGGCTATAATAAATTCTATTTAATTTGACTCTCCTTCATTATCTTATATGATTCTGTCTGTCTCCTCCAACTTACCAGCAAGCTCCATGAGAAGAGGAATCTTGTCTGTGACGTGTTGCATTGAGCTGGGGTTTGATGCCTAGCATAAGGTTGGCTTGTAGTGAATATTTTTTTTTAATTCATTTTTATTGTTAGACTTATTGGGGTGACATCTGTTAGCAAGGATTATTAGTTGAATAAAACCTAAGTTTCAGAGTGGTTATTAGCAAGCATCATTTGCTTAAATAATCATTTCTAAATATGAGGCCTCTAAATTTGGGTACAAATTGATTTTAATTATTGTATTTCAGGAAGAGCTAATAAAAGCAATTAAAGCTCGCTCTGTCAGACAAAGGAATTCTGAATACTCTGAAGACTTTGGCAGTGATGATACTGGTATGTGAGAACATGGGAAAGTACACCACTTTTCTCCTTTTTGCTTCCTTATTTGTATTTAGCCCATCCTCCAAAAGGTGCATTTATGCCAATATAATATCTATGAATTCACTAGTTTTAGATTTCTAACTTTTAAACAAGTAAAACGTTATTCTTAACTTTCAACAAGTTATATGATTGTACTTTGTTGTTTCTGGCTGTGTGTGAGAAAATATAAATTAACTGGCAGTAAAAGAATGCCTGTCAGTGGTAAATTACATTAGAGATGATGAGTATATTAAGGTCAACCCTGTGAGACTTCACCCTGTAATTAATAACTAGAACCCATAGAACTAATTGTTGGTGCACATCAGAATCTCTTTTATAATGCTTTTAATAAATGAGATTTGGGGGTGACTGTAATAGATGATCAGTCTTCAAATCCCAGTATATTAATACTGGTATGATAGAATTTGTTTGCTTTTTTTAAAATTCATTTTTATTGTTAGACTTGTTGGGGTGACATCTGTTAGGAAGGATTACATAGGTTTTAGGCATGCAATTCTACAGTGCATTGTCAACTTGATGGGCTATTTTTATTATGTCAAAACATTAACATTTAGCTATAAACATACAGAATTCTAAACTTGAAATTCAGTGTTTTATAGTTACACTTCAGCAAACCACTCAATATTTTCTGTAAAATATCAGAACAATAACTTAGTCATTGCTATCTTGTTAAGATGGCATTCTTCATTATTTTTCTCATTATAAAATTGAATAAAATTGTTTGAAAATAAAAGTTTTACAATTCAAAAACTAAATGTCCCATAACTGATTCTTATTTTGTGGAACCTGTGGGTGACTTTGATCAGAGAAATCACCGTGCCTATCAGACTATTGACACTTGAGAAGTATGTTTTGAATACATTAATGAAATGGACATTTCTATTTTATAAATGTCAATAGAAACTGCCCAAATTGTTCATGGTTGTAAACTTATTTACAATATTTAAAATGATGTTTTCAGTAATGTAACCTTCAAAACTTTAAACTGTACTAATAAAGACATATTTTCTTCCATGTTCTATTTCCCTCAGGTATTTTTTCTGACAATTCAGTAGATGAATATTCAGTTAAGAAAACTTTGAATGATTTTTTTGTATCAGATAATGAAAAAAGGAATTCTTCAAAACAGTCATTTCTGGAAAAGAAGAAATCAAACACTAACATAATAAAACACAAACCAATAGTCTCCATCAAAAGAAATGAGTAAATGGCACCTAGAGGTTCTATAGTCACATCTGTAAATTCCTCATCTTTACCTCAAAATGGAGACCAGGAAATGGAAAAACTGACAACTGAAATGAAACCTAAACCCAGAATTCTTGAAATAAAAAGCATATATTCAGGAAATTTGTTAGACCCCTATAACTGCATTTCTTGAAAATCAATTTGAAGATGGTCAGTCACAAAATACCTTTATATGGTAGCCAGTACATATGTAAGGGAAAAAGTCAGGCTTAACTTTCCAGCTTAACAGACGTAAATCAAATGAAAGAAAAATAGCAAAAACATAATTCTGATGACCTGTGGCATGTCCAGTCTTGCATGCATGCCTGATTGAAGGCCTAAGTTCCTTCAGTCATCAACTGCTGTTGCCTTTGATGTTCCTAGGTCCTCAGTCTATACCTTCAATTTTGTTTTTACAGACAGGACTGCAATGAGTCTTTCTAGGTCATTTCACTCCACAGATTTGCAGCATTTGGACTAGTCCTTAAAACAGTCATTTCCATGCCACAATTTGCCAGAATATGTTTTTGACATTTGTATATTTGGAGGAGAGCATTTTTCTTTGTTTGTTTCTGTTGTGCAAGCTTTCAGACTGTCCTTAAGAAAGAAAAATCTCCATTCACTGTATCTCTTTTCAGGAAAATCCACGAAGACTCTGTTTTTGGAGGGTAAGTTTCTGATGTGATCTGGGATTACAGTCGTTTCCCACTATTCTACTCAGCTCTAGGCACAGTGAGGCAAAGATGGAGTGAAGGGGAACCAAACCCACTAAGGTCCTCTGGGCCACCACGCAGAAGCAAGGGCATGACAGGTTAAGGGTTTGGTGTCTTTTGGTCTCCTTTATTTTTTGTTTTATAGGAAAAAAATAGATGATGCTAACCTTATGAAAATCTCTTTCCTTTATATAACCATTAAATACGATACTGATAAATATTACATATGTTTTCATGTTAGATATCACTGGTAACATCAGACAAAACTTAACTTTGCACATGTATGAGAGAACCAGCTCTTTTTTTTCACATTAAGTTAACAAAAGGAGAGGATGTGAGCAGAGTAATGAATACTAGACTAGTATCCAGGACACTGAAAATAAACCACTTCATATTAGGTATATGTGACCTCAGCAAATAGGGTAAGCCTCACTGTTTGCATGAATAGGACCAAAGCTGTTCTGTCTACCTTTCCCACAAAATTGTTTTGAAGTTAAGTTGATGTCCACATCATAAACTATAAAATGCTACACAAATGTAAGCATCATACACCATGAACCAGTAACTTGCTTAATATACCTTCCCAGGATATTGAGTGGAATAAAAAATGAAGAGAACGGGAACATAACTGACCTTGCTGAATAATCTAATAGTTTTTATCAATTTCATGGGTTGTTTGTTCATTGGTGTTATGGGGAAAACATAGAACTGTAGAAAATGTAAACTGATTTCCTCATGAGAGAACTACTTTGAGGTGTTAATAGAGAAATATGCATGGTGACTGCAAAGATAAAGTAAGCAGTTTCTGTCTTACTTGTGGTTAAAAATCCATTATTCTGGATTATATTTAATCTATTTTTATTCTTAGAACTTTTTCATTACAATAATAAGAAAAATAAGGATGTAGAAGCTAAACATTGGTGTGGTACCATTGGAAGTATAGAATTATAACTTTAAGGAAAATGATCTGTAATACTATACCTGTTTAATATATATTCTCTATTTTTAATTTGTGATGAGATAAAATTGAGAAATACTGAATATTAATCACAAGATGGCACTTGAATTCTCAATGCTATACAGAAATGTATAGTATTATATTTTAAAATTATCATTACTCATTTGCTACTCATGATATGTAACATAAAAATAATTACCAAAATAGATAATCTTTTATATTTGATAAAACATAGCATTTTGGAAGTGTAGTATAAGTATACATACTTTTTCTGAAAACTTGGAAGTATTTCTGGAAGTGTAATTTTGACACAAAATATATTAAAGTTCTTATTTCCAGAGTATTCAGAGTAAAAAAATGAAGCAAGTAATCCTAAGATACAGCTTGCCATATAGAGTTCATTATGTATTTGAATATATAAATGACTAAGTCATGACTCTTATTGAAAAACTGTAGTTTGTAAGCTTAGCTTTATCCTTTTATAAATTTTAGATTTTATTTTAATGTTTCGAACTTAATATTTTAATGTGGTGAGATAATTACTAAGAAGCGATTACTGCTTTATAAAAATATTAGAACCTGAATATTTCCTTTATTTTGCTAATGTTTTGTTAAAAGTTATTACCAGACTAATTTTATCAACTAACTGTCACATGGGTAGAGACGGTGGAAAGTATGTTTTACAGGATAGATTGCTTTTATTGTAATGTAAAAATGACTGAAGTCATAAACTTTGGAGTCAGGGTGCTCCTGCTTTAATCGCGCTAATCAGAGTTTATGACTGTGGACACAAGCATTTTTGTTGCTCATTTTATTAATTTATAAAATGAGGGTAGTAGTCGAAGCACCACTAATGGTTAGAGGCAATCAAATGAGTTCATATATTTGTTGTGCTTAGAACAATCTCGCTGTAATTATGCACTCTATAAATGGTTTTACTATTCATTTTATTATGTAAAGTGTTTTCATAGGCACATTATTTCATCTATCCACACACATAGATTGTAGATACCATATGTTTCACTATATTATAAACATAGTAATGGTAACTCAGATTACAACTTAAAAAATCAGTACCAATTCTCTAAGACTGTCTTTGTTCATCTGGACTGCTATAACAAAATACCAGAGATGCGATGGTTTCTAACAACAGAAACCTATTTCTCACAGTGTTAGAAAGAGGGAGTCTGAAATCACAGTGCTAGCATGGTCAGGTAGGACCCTCTTCTGAGTTGCAGACTTCTCATTGTATACCTCCAGGGTGGAAGAGTTCTAGCAAAACTTTCATCAAGACACTAATCCCATTCATCAAGGTTCTGCTTTCATTACCTAATCATCTCTGAAAGGTCCCAGATTCAGGTCTTACCACTTTTGGGGTTAAGACTTCAACATGAGAATTTGCAGAGGGTGAAGGGGAACACAAATATTGAGACCATGGCAAAGACTTTACAACTCAGTGGGGAGTTTTACAAAAGTTACAGTAAGAACACAGGAATGTGAGGGCTGAGGGCTGGCAATAATAGCAATAACAGCAATAAGTAATAGGTCCCAGAGACAGGAATCTTGGTTGCAAAGAACCAACACAAACAAACTTTAGTGGAAAAAGGAATTTACCACCTTATGAAGAAAGGATGCCAGAAAGACTTGCTTGAGGCATGATCAAGCTTAGAGACTCAGTACATTTGTGTCATATGGATTCTCTCTATCTATGCTCTTCCTCTCTGTCTTTCTGACTCTCTCATTCCCTCCTGCCTCTGTCACTGTCCCAGTTACTTTATCCCTTGGTCATGTTTTGCTGTCATTTGTAATGACTACGGACTGAAATCTTTGCATAGTTCATTCAGTTTCTAGCTGCTACAAAACACTTTAAGGTTTTCCTCATGCCATGAATACATAAACCAAAGGTTTAGGGTCAATTTTATATGCAGATCTTTGGGTTCATGCACTCTTTACTCTATCCCAACCTTACTGGCTGATCCTCCAGTCCAAAACTCTACCCTTTGACCCATTTCAGTGAGTCTGTAAGTCTTGTACTACTTGAACTACAAAAATGAGAAAATGCCATCAGAGAAAATGCCACTAATTTATAAATCTTTTCAGACAATGCTTTGTTTCTCCTGGTAGATGTCAGTGTTTCAGCCCTTCTGCCATCTTTCCAAATGGTTTCTACATGTTGCTTCTGTCATACAATTTTCTTTGTATTCATAAAGCTCCATGAAGAAAAACAAAATTTATTTTGGCAACTAAACTAAGCTTCTTACATTATAATATTATCACTTTTAAACTGCAGTGCTCTTCTAAACAAAATGTTTAGGCACACAAACATAATTACTTTATCTGAAAAGTAGTTCTTAAAATTTTGAGGAAAATTTAAGTGCATGAAATCAATATACTTTTGCAATCTAAAATACTTTTAGTTGGCTCTCAACTTGGTTGTATAATTACTTTTATTTAATGACTAGTAATATTTGTTGGAAACTAAGGGTTTTTCCTACTGTCTTCTTTATATTTTTTAAAGAAAAAAAATCAGAGGAAGAGATATCAAATTTTTGCCTCAAATATTTAAGGGAGTAGATTTAGAGCAGGAATTTTGAAAATTGCCAGCAGTCAATATAGAGCAGTTGGTTAAGAGCTACAATCTGTGACTTTTAATTATGAAGAAACCAAGTCTAGAAAGAAAAGCATATTTACCTCCCTTAGTATAATAAGCTTTGGGTTTTTCAGTAGCAAATGCCTAAGAATACAGATTTCAGAGTTATGAAATAGTCTGAATAATTCAATTATCTCTACACAATCTTTAGAACATAACTTAAAAAGTAAATACTTTTTCAAATCTATGCTTAACAAGTTTATCTCCCTTATCCCTTAATGAAAGTCTTGGAAACACCTTTTCACCGGAATCTGAAACAAAACAAAACAAAAAATTCTACAAAAAGAGTACATATAAAAATTTTTATCTTATTTCATTTGTGAAATCTGCATTGCCTAGTATTTTACAAAAATCTACGAGAACTGTCCATAAATAAGATCAAAGCACAATGCCTTTTGTTTTCATATTCCATGAAGATGAATGCTACCTACTTACACAGCCTCTTATTCCAGCTAGGAAACACAGGCTTTTGAAAAGAATTGATTTTCCTACATAAAGACTTGGTTTTTACATTAACAATTGCTTTTGACATGTCTTTGGTTAAAGCAAGTTTTTCCTTTTTATTTACCAATATGACACATTTCTGAACCATTAAATATATTTAATGTGTTAGTAGATGGAGCATCCATTTTCTCTTTTGTAGATAACATTGGTAAAAGTTTATTCAAGTTGATTATGATAGTTTTCTACATCTTTTATATTGCAAGCAAGAGGGGCTATAAATAGCCCTCATTTCAAAAACAACAGCTGCATCTGTAATTTGTCTTATTAAGTTAGAAGAGAGATTTAATTCTCTTCCTCTGTCTCAAAATAGATCTGATAAAAATGTTCACTGAAAATTCTTATTCCTTGAAATTAAATGACAATCAAGATATTTCATTTTTGATAGGTTTTGATACTACTGCAATTGAGAAATCAAAGTCTAGTCAAGTGACTACTGATGACGTTAAAGAAAACAATGAAAAGACTTCCCTGATAGTGAGTGATGACTTAAATGTTCATCCACCATTATCGAAATCTCAGAGTGTCTTCATATCTACCCATACATTTGAATCAGCAAAGGTATTGATATAAATTATACTTTTTATACTACAGCTGAAACTTGAAATACAACTTTTAAATATTATTTCTGCCATGCTAGGACTTCTGAATTACTTATGGAAAACCCATCTTTTGATATTATATTATCAAGTGGTTATTATTTAATTCAATAGAATTTTAAATTCAGGAAAAATTGGTGGTGAATACAATAGGATCCAATGTTTCATTACAAATGATCAGAAGTACATCATAATGATATACTTTTAAATATCTCAGAAATACACATGAGTTCCTAAGTTTCTTTTTCTTTTTAACTGTTAGACCTATTGGGGGGACACTGGTTAGCAAGAATTACATAGGTTCCAGGTGTACAAGTCTACAGTG